>JAVQJL010048681.1:0-22728 GCA_036024295.1 Nannoperca obscura
GCGGACGTCCCCACGAAGCTTCCCCAAACCATCAGCAATATTCAAACATTCTAAATGTACCTATGTTCAATAAATCTTTTAAACGTATCATATGGAGGGTGTGTTCCTTGCTAGTGAAACAGTAGTATATGTTATTCCCTCACCATACCATTGTATCTCTCTAGAGGATGGAATCCGGACCCACTTAATAACTGATTCATGAAAAAACTATGATTGTTTCTGCATGTGCCACTTCATGGTGACGTCACTGCAGGACCTCATGGATGTGTTGCATAGCTGATTTAAGTGACTAAGGAGACGGGCATTTGTGTTAATTAGACAGCACCAACCTCCCCATGGACCCTGGGATGTGTGGATGTCTCCTGCTATTTATTGCCTATTATGCCATATTTCCATTGCTCAAGCTACCTACGTCTTCCCATGGCTAACCTACCACCAACTAGTGAGCACTAACATGTTGCATGTGGCATTTTATTGGTAGTTTGCTTTAGTAAGTCAAGAGGCCATTTGTTTCAGACCTCCGTGCTATCTTGACTTGCAGTAGGCCTTTTTAACGGAAGACATTTTGACACGTCGCAGTAAGAAAGGCAGAGGTGTAAATGATCACATTAATTGTGGCTTGAACTCCATTTAGCTGCAGTTTCCTCCTCGGCTCTGTGCGGCTTTTCGTTACCTATTAACTCACTGGTTCAACAAAGTTAGTGACCAGCAGGTGAACACAGTGGAGCATTTAGCAGCAAAAGTGTCAGGATATATCCTTCAGGAGTTATCGTAGACCAAACCAGAGCTAAAAGGAGAGTGAATATTGGACTTCAAATATGACTATGACGAATGCTACTGCGGCTCCATTTCTGCAGGGTGTGTAAATAAGCAACTGTTCGCTAACAAGTTAGGCAAATCAACATAATAATAACATAATATGTCAGGGTTATATTTATAGCTTGTTTCTGTGGCCATAAATATTCAGTTATTGGAGGTTTAAATAGTATCAACTAGATTGGGCTCTAATCCTACATACAGTGTTGTGTGTGAACACTGACAAGCTCCCAGCCAATTTCTGCTCTGGTATGTAAAGCATATCTAATATATATATCTAAATGATATCTTCCCTCTGTTAACTATCATCAAAGACAGGAAGGGTAACAACATAAACAGTGAGGAACACACACAAGGTTTTCCCTGGCAGGTTTCAAGAGTGGTTTAAGAGTGAGAACATATAACATAAGAACAAAAGATTCTAACAATGTTTGCTCCACTATACCTTTGCTAACATGGCCTGAGTATGGGGAAAGGTCAGAGAGGTGGCATTATGCTTTTATGACGATCATTTATTTATTTTGTCAAGTAAATCCAATCAGAATGCCTGCGAGCTACCCAGATAGCAAACAGGGATAATTAGCATCACTGGGAGAGGTGGCGTCTCCTTGTACTCTGGCCTCCACTTGCTTTTATCTGTAGAAGAGGTGAGGTGGTGGAGAAGCTAAATATTGATGGAGCTGCCCCTTCTCAGTGAAACTCAAACACACTGTTCAGATTTGTTAAGGACTGTGTTTCAATGCTGGACTCTCTACTCACATGCACTAAGGATGACACACTTCAATCATTTTTACTTCTTTTTTCTCTCTCTTGCCCATTAATGCTTAACATGTAATTTACGTTGTCACCCTCAAATGTATTTCTACCAAACAAAATTTGTTTGTTCATCTTGAAATGCTTTCAGACGTGTAGCTTGGTTCCCTCGGTCCGAATGAAAGAAGAGAGAGGTTGAACTTGACACTGGCTATCTAAGTGACGTTAATTCTGTTGACTGACAGACATGCTGCATATCTCTGCTCCTTGGTTTTGAGTATTAGTGGAGACTGCAACTTGACCTCCTCTGAACAGCTAGACTACAACTAAAAAGTGATATGGGGAAGTGTATGTCTGTCAGACCTTGGTTGCTGGATGAGTGTTATGTAGTTGAAGGCGTTTGTTTTCTAAAATGAAAACATCGTTGCTGTATCAACAAAAAGTCAGAATGAGCCATCTACTAAGACCTACTAAAGGACTGCCAGTCCTTGTCTGCTCCTCTGTAGGCGTTTTTACATGAGCTAATTAGTTTTCAAGCTCTGATTTGTTATCCTCATTTTAAATCAAGAACATTACACTGTGCCTGCTGAGCATTACACCAGGGATTGTTGCAAATATCCCTCGTGTGTTCAAACTCACCACCTCTGCAATGTCCCCTCTGTGATTCCCCAAAAGAGTTCACTTGCATAGTAATTAAATTGTGTTTTTACAGGATGTACTAATAAGAAAAACTGACTCGGGATGTAGAATTATCTGTCCAAATAATCCACTCCCAAGACAAATGTTACAGTACTGTATGTAAAAGTGGAAGGTGCCATAGTACACGGTTTCTAGGGTACATTACCGTAATTTCCGGAATATAAGCCGCTACTTTTTTCCCACGTTGTCATGCCGCCAATACATTAAGTTTCGTCACACCAGACCAATGAAATTACCGAACAGGTCACAGTGGACCAATGAAACAGTTTGAATCACCGCAAATCAAACACACTCACACTAAATTCTTCAGATCAGTCATTTTGCGCGTCATTTCAGAGGGTGCGGCTTATATACAGGTGCGCTCAATAGTCCGGAATGTACGGTATTCCGCAGTGGAATAATTATAAAGATTTAGATGTAATCATTATTTATCACTAAGCAACCCACCCAAGCCAGACGTCAGGGTGTACTCACCACACCCTGCATACACTTTTGTATCAGTTCAGCAAGGTGAGAACTTAACCAGATGTTTGTAAAAACAAGATTCATCTTGATCTGAGTTAGTCTTAAACACTTCAGTGGAAATGAAGTGTCACTGTCACTTTGTTTCTAGTCATCACTGTATAATTTACATTAAGTTAAAACATTATTGATATATTTTCAGGGTTGCCTAGTTTAAGTGCCTTAACAATAACATAATCATCATCTGTCACGTGAAGACATCAGATTTCATGGATATCTGGGTGTCCTGATGATAGTTCAATAATAAAATCCCAAAGCGCTGTGGTCTACTGCAGCAGGCAAAGCAACGGCCATATCTGTTCTGGTTCAGGAGTGGTTGAGCTGATCTTGATGGATTCAGAATCAGACAGAGAGCTTTGGAGTGTTTAGAAATGAGGGTGAAGAAACCGTCTGTGTGGCTTTGCTGTGCATCGCTATGCTTTGCGTTACCTTTTTCCCCTTCTTTAGATTTCCATTACAGTTATGTGATTTTGGCAAAAATATTACAAACATGAGGTTTGAAGAAGGAGAGAGTTGGGGACTAAATGATGCTCAGATAACATGCAGCGCAGCAGTACAGATGTACCAGCAATGCTTGTTGGCATTGCAGCGGCATCATGCAGAGGCCTGATGCGCTTCACATACAGCACCTTTTGTATTGTATGTCTATTCTCATTGTTCTGCAGTACACTCATAGATGCTTATCATAATTACTATTATAGCCTCGAGGCATTTCTAAAGGCACCCAGAGAAGTAATATTGATTAGAGGTTGTCTCCTGAGTACTAGAGGTCAGTTCAAATAGCTGAAGACTATTTAGCTCTATTTGGATTATTACTGCTTGTAACTGGAACAAAAAGGACAGCAGATGTAAGTGGACAAACTGGGGAACTGTTTCATCCTCCAAACAATGATTGATGGCTGTCCAAATTAGAACAACTGGCAAATGAAAGTCCTTCATTCTGGCTACTTGGGAATGGCATTGTCCTGCTTTTGTGCTTTAGTTTTGCTCAAGACATGCTGTGTATACCTTGGGGTGTGCTGAATAATTAATGACAACTGTAGTCCTATATATAAGAATGACCTTAAAAACATTGATCTTTATTTGATCTTGGATATCACTTTGAACTATAAATCTATTTACATTTGACCCTGGAAGACTGATCTAGAGCCAGCGTTTCTGGTGACACAATTAAGCTTCTTATTTGTAGCTCTGTTAATCAATGTTTTTTTAGTTCATAAAATGACCATGTAATGTGGAAGGAGTTGCTCTTAGTGACGGACAAACTATACAGATGCGCAGTATGGAACTTTTTACCTTCTTGTAGCTCATTGTTTGGTCTTTATAACCTGCACATTCACTCTGTGGTTCAGTCTCTCACTTCACAGTAACCCTAGTAGCCAAAAAGCTCAGATTAAATCCGCTGTTCACTAACTAGTCACTACCAAGCATCACACAAAGTTAGCAACTACAACACTTTAGAGGGACTTTAGCTGGCTTGAGCTGCTGTTATGTCATTTTAGTTAGTAGCATAACCAACATTAATATAAAAATGCTGCAGACGTTGCAAATGTTTCATGGTATGTTTTAAAGTTTAGAAATTTAAAATATTAAGTATACCACTGATTGTCTCTCAACAGGATTATTTGAAGACAATAGTGAAACATGTCAGAATTGTAGCCCAATCTTTTGTCTTATGTTGTCAAATATAAAGTATGATGTCGTTTGACGTGGTTGTATTTATATTATAGCTCTGCTGTGAATATATAGCACCCATATAGTTTCTGTGAAAGGTTAGGAGGAAGTTACAGGGGAGATGTCCGTTGCTTTGCTTGGCCCTAAGTGGAGGTGACAGCATTCAAACGTGGTGACCTTGCAAAGGGGACAAGTGACGGGCGTCCCTGCGACTGGAGGAACATTTCTAGAGGCACCCTGCAAGGCTTTTTGATTTGCGAGGGCCTATCATCAAGGGAACATGCATGGCAGCCATAAGAGTGGCTTTTTTCTTTTTCACATGCTGCCAACGGCACCACATCAACAAACTCACTTCAACTGCAAAACCAGCTTTTTCTGGCCAGGCTTTGATGGGCACGGGTGAAAACTGGCTTGTGAAGTAAGTGTATATTGATATGATGAAAAATATTTCATCCTGAAAGTGTACAGCGTATTGATTTTGGAAAGTTGTACTACATAAAAGTAACATAAGGTGTGTTAAAAGAAATATGAAAGCTTGCAGATAAGGAGCTACACTAAGTTGGAGTGCTTTTATTCATCCTTGGATCAGTGATTATTCATAAGATTATACACGTCGATACTTCAAAAATAACTTCAAATTCGTAAAATGCTTAATATATACAGGTGGGGAAAAGCATGTAGAGAACTGTCAAGGTTTTTAAATGTTTATTTAGCAAAAGAAATAGATAAGAGATGTCAGTTTCACAGTTTATAAGCCCCCTATGTCCCTAGAGGGCTGCCGTAGCCTCTGGCCATTCTCCCCTTACCTTAGGCATCACCTGGAAAAAAACTGATGCTTCTAGTCATTCTGCATCCCTGCATCTGTCTGAAAATAATTGGTCAGGAACCTTCTCTCCAAAAAGGGGCCATGAAAGAGTAATAGCTTGCAGCAAAAACACGCATGTCTGACAGATCCCATTTGAAACTGAAAACATATAGACTTCCACTCTGTACACTACAACCCCATACTTAGTTAATATAAAGTTTACTTTATCAACACTACTGAGGAGAAGAATCTAGGGTCAATATTGCTCAAAATACTAAGCTTTGCAGTGTGGCTTCTTTCCGGACAACAAGAGTCCGGAAGAGTCTTAATTGAATGTTAAAATGACAAGTCACAAATATGATTTATGAATTGATGTTGCTTTTCGCACGCGTCAAATTGAGCTTTACAGATTAACTATTTATCGAGTAGAATTCTTGAGAATGTAGATGTTATGGGGTGTCAGGTCTGGATCCCAAGAAGCAGAACTCTACTATGAGAATATAGTGCCAACGTCTTTATTCACAGGCAAAAAAGGGTCGGCAGTGGTTCACCCCGGGGGCCACATAGCTACCAGTCTCCCTGGCTGGGTATGAGGAACGCTGGAGGGATGTGGTGGCGTGGGTAGGCAGGCAGACGGCGAGTCCTCCCAGAGATGCTGTGTAGACGGAGCACGCTGGAATGAAGCAGCGGCGCGGGCAGGCAGGCAGGCACTGGTCTTTCCAGGAGGCACACACTGTGTGGACGGAGCGCAGAGAGAACAGGTGAGTACATACGACAACAATATAAACTGAGAAGAACACAGGAGCCAACGATTACCACTCGGTACGACGGAACAATCTGGCGACGAATGAAGAGCAGGGCCCGGTATTTGAAGACTGCAGAGGTGATAAGTGGAATAGGATGCAGCTGCTCCTGGATGCCAGTGCACTCCCTGCCACGCCTCAGATCCAGATCCTCCTGCCCACACATACACAGATGTACAGAGGGGAAAAACACAGTAGTATATGCGAGACCCTAACAGTAGACCAATAAATTTACCAAATAAAATAACAAATATCCCCAACAAATCACAGAAATGACTAAGCTACTGGGTGACTTGACCTTTGATGCCTCATGAACTTGATGTACAAAACCTTACTCTGCGAAGAGACCAAAAGAGTGCACTTTATTTAAAAATATTATCACTAAATGGAAATACTCAGATAATGATATTTTAAAACTTACAGTATTTGAGTAAATGTGCTCTTTTGCTTTGTGTTTCTGCCCACAATAGAGGATTGTGGCAGTGCCTGTTTAAAACCATGGCCCAAATAGCTGTTATTCCCACATGGCAACTACTGTTTCTTTACGCCACTGTATTGTCCATCATTTCCGTGAACAACAACAATAGATATCTGTTATTCAGTCACATCCTCATATGCACAAAAGAAAGACATATAAGAAAGACATATCAAATGAGAAAATATTTTTTAAAAACACATTTATTTTCTTGCAATCCAGTGTTGGAGGGAACATAAAATGCATCGGGCCTGGATCGACACTGTGTAGCCAACCTAATGTCATGGCATATCTACATTTGCCATTCTTTTTGGCCATGTCTAATCCGGCAGAAGAAAGGCTCCTGTGCTCAAGCACTAGAGGGAAAACAATACCATTGGGCTTTGCTCTACCTGTAAGCTCACAGATGAGACAGAAACAGAGAAAAATTAAGGGGGAAAAATCATTATTCTCTGAATGAGATGTCTTGGGTTTGATCAGAGTGTGAATCAAAGCCCATCTCTTAGACTACTTAAACATTCACTTTTAAAATTCCAACCTGATTGTACTTTTATGGAAATGTCTTGCCATCAGTGGCTGCATTCTCTCCTGTCTCCAGGTCCTCTTGTATCCCTGTAGATATCTGACTCTGCCCTTCATTAGAATTCTCTTGGTAAGAAAGCAGGAGAAATGAGCAGAAGATGTAAATTCAGTCGAAAAGAAAAGGTTTAGATCTTTTCCTTTTTTGTCGAGGGAATAGACAAAAAAGAAAAATCGTGGATATACCACATCATCGAGTCAAACCTGACACCAGGGCAGAAGACTTAAGAATTTTATTAAGAATATGTTACAATCCATCACAATCACTGTCATCATCATGATAATTATACTACGTTTATATATATATATATATATATAGTATTTTCTTTATTACTTGATGATTCTGTAAAAAAATTTAGGAATATGTCATAATGATTACTAGACAATTAGAAAATGTGTGTTATTGTGTTAAATTAGTGGTTACAGATTTATTTCTACTTCATAGCAAACACAGCACCAATGTAGAAATTGCTAAGATGGTCAGCTTTTTAAATAGCAAATAGCATTCAACAGAGAAATCATTGTAACAATAATTTATGCTAACAAAAAATACAGTGTACACACATCAGCAAGAATTGTTGATGTGTTCAGACAGTTTCACTCATTCAGAAATCATGTCTTACACTTCCTTGAAACTAAAGAGGCCTTGACATCACTTAATTCATTGCTTTTATTATATTTAAAAAATGACAAAAACATTATATAGATGCTAAAGTTATTTTAGCATAAATTATGAATATTAAAAGAGTATATTGTTTTGCAACGGATATGGGAATATAGACATACTGTAGATAGTCGATGCAACATTGGTGCAGGTTTTTTTTCCCTGTAAACTTGACTTAACTGGAGTTAGTTAAAGCATTTAACACTGGGGTTTGGAAATAGAGGAGAATTGCACATTTGTTGCCAGCTACATATGCTCTTTCATTCCGCACCTGCTGCATAGCAACATGCAAGGGTGGGATGTTACAAATACTTAAGGCAGGCACCCACTTACAGATTATTTACGGTATATATTCAGAGAGAACATTTGGCAGGACCTCGTCACCAGCCTGCTGCGATAATGTCAGCTCCCTCTCTTCCCAAGTGCCATAACCACGACTTCAGCAAACCCTTGCCTTATCAAACATGCTGGATGTTGGCAAGGCATCTTGCAGACTGTCACCCGAAGTGTTTTTAAGTAACTAAGGGTCTTAGTAATGTCACTGGAAGAAAACAAATTCAGTCTTGTCTTGCACAATCAATGTAGTTACGATGGTTTATTGGGGAAAATATATTTGAAATCTAATCAAGACTTTGACTCACTGTTAAGTGCACGTGTAGACAACTGCACTGAGTAGCTGTTCCGCCAGACAGACATCAGATAGACAACTGAAAGTCATATCTTCAACGTGTCTGGTGCATGTAAGTAGTAACATGCAGGGCAAAACAGATACTATTACTTTTCTTAAAGTACTTTACTTTCTATAACGGAGTGTTGGTTGACAAGTTGACATCTGGAATTTGTGAGTTTGTGAAAAAGTTTCATTTCAGTTCCATGAGGGGCTTTGTTTCTAAACATACTATATTTTCTGCTGACACATTTTGATACGCTTTACTGAGTGTGTAAGAAGGCAGTCAGGTTCACACTGACTGCATGTGAGGCAGTCATTTTTCACTTAGCAAAGATGGGTATTAATGCTTTTGATTTATACACAGAAATGTCAATTTAGTAAGTAAATAAGATATTAATGATCTTGACTAATATCATCATCATGCATCTATCAGTTTAGTTTATTTAATACTCTAAATTTGAGAAAATTAAGCCAGATGCCAGAGACACAATAAATTGGGAGCAGAAACATTAACAGTACAAACGGCTATGCCTTTATTATAATTATTACAATTTTAAATTCTATTAAATTAAACAAATATAAAAAATGTTCTGCTTGATAAAAATGTGAGAGTGTAAGTTTGTGCTGAAGGCTCAGTCAATATGTAGCTTAGACAGTTATAATTTTAAATGTTTACCAAATTTGACCACAGATTTGCTGTTAAATAAGCGGAGAATTTTAATGATTATTTCAAACACTTTTCGATGGAAGCCGAGAGCCCCTTTCTTAATCAATGCTTTGGATATGTGATAACAATGTGAAATTTGTTGTGGCCCGACAGGACCATCCTCAAATCTGAAGGGAGACATCACATCTCTGTTCTGGTGACGAGATTGTTAGAAATTAACAAACCTTTCAAGTGAAAAGTTCTTTGAATGGCTGCCTGCCATGTTGGACAGAAAAAATGTAGGCTGTAGTATTTCCTGACCGACAAGGGAAATGGCATCAAGGCCTAGCCGAGTCACATGGCAGCCAGCCAGCACTTCCTCTCATTATTAAGAAGCCATGCACCAGCTCCCAGATGCTAATCAGTCTCACAGAGACCTCAGCACTGTGTGGTTAGTACAGATTTACAGCTCTTCTAAGCCCTCCACTTTTAATAAAGATGATCTTTCACACAGAAGGAAAGGGATGTTCTCCAGACAAATGTTAAAATGCAATGCAAAGTTTCAGGCATGAAAGGCGAAAACTGTAGGATTATTCTACAGCTATTCCAGGGAGGATGAAAAAGGAGGAAAGAATGTGGAACAAAAACATCAAAGGGCCATAGAGGAGGGGGTAAAAATGGAGAAAAGCGGTGAAATATTTAGTACGAGGTCCCAACAGGTGGTCAAGGGTGCAATGCAAGGCTATGGTTCCATCTGCATGAATAATGGATGGCGCTTGTACTTATTTTTGTACTTAGGACATTTACTAATTTCTTTTCTCCTAATTGAAAAAGAAAAGCGATTCATATACAATTATCAAAAAAATACAGCACAAAATTTGATTGTTTCTAGATGTAATTAAATATCAATTAGGTTGTAAGAATTTAAAGCAGGAACCATATCATTTTTATAAAGTCCTTGTAAAAGAAAATATGTTTAATTCTGCGGCTTGGAGCTGGAGGAAGGAAAAAAGGTTACTTGTGTTGCATACTGTAAATGAACTCCAACAAATGAGTGTGCCTTTGCTTTGCATGCAGCACTCAAGCTCACTTAAAGTTTGGTGCTAAAGTTCTATAAAATTTATTAGATTCTAAGTGTTGTAAATATGAATGCTACCTTCAAAAGAATTGCAGGCCTAAACATGTACAGCGCATTGAGCAGTATTAAGTCATGCTCCAGCAAGAATTCAACCAGCTGTATTAATGTCTAACAAGATGTTACTACATTTCTTTGATTCAGAATATAATATATGTTGTTTTATATTGACTTATAGTATCAATGAGAAGCCATTTCCACTCTGAAGGTACACACTTCCTTGCGGTATATAGTTTTTCTTTTTTTTTTTTTTACATCATGTACACCAGTCATGTCTCAGAAACAAACACAGGTAGAATACTGAACCAGTGAGCCACGTTTGATTTGTAAAATGTGGTCAATTTGAACAGATTTTGGGAATTGAATTGATAAATTATGAACTGATGAAAATTTGAAGCTGGAGTTGCTGGCTGCAAAAGGACTAGAGTGTTTCAGTGAATAAACTTGAATATGATTTTTAATCAGTGTTTGAAAAGCTGACATATTATGAAATTTACTGTCACCAGTAAGGATCTTTATGGTTTGGTAAACTGATCAGAAGTGACCGTTTTTTTAATGATAGTTGATTCTAGATTTTAGACTGCATCAACAGAAGATGAGCAGGATTCTTTTATTTTAGTGAGTTTATGCATTCTGAACAATCCCACCACCCTTCATCCATCAAGTAATAAGGAATCATTTGGTCTTATATTACGTTCTTATCCCAAGTTTCCCAGATTTAAAATGACTTATTTTGTCTGACCAGCATTTAAAATATATATATTTACAATGATGTTTAAGGGAAAAATCATCAAATCTTCAGCTTTAAGAAGTTATAACCAGCTAATGTTTCAACCTTTCACTTGATAAATTACTTAAGGGTTTAATCCATTATTCAAAATTGTCAGCAGTTCATTTTGTTTTCAGTTTCTAATTAGCTAATCTATTAATTAACAAATGACTTAAGCACTATCAGTCATTAAGATGTAGAAATTACTTGTCAATCTTTTTATTTTTGTCTGTGCTACACACAGACCGCCTATTATTCAAATATATTTTGATAGATCTGTAACACACTTTTGAGGATTTCAAGGCTCAACATTATTTTTGAACAGTGCCATATTGAAGAAAGATTAGGGTTTCAGAGTGATCCCTTGATCAACTTTGGGTTAATCATTCTATTTGATGTGCATATACATTAGTCACATTCAAAAAGGCCATTGTGTGACTGCAATGAAAAGGCAAAAGCTCAGAATAAAGGTATAATTCCACCAACCTTTCACTCAGTACTGTCAAACAAGTACTTGTTTGGAATTGTGAACTGTCAGTGCTCAATAGAGCCATATTTGCCTAGACAGCATTCCTAGACAGTAGACTATGGAATTTGCCCTTCCAGACACTGGTCTCCAGCTGGGATGCTTTGTGTGAAAATGCTAAAATCACTTAAAATCGCGATAGTTGTGTGCTTTTTGGAGCTATTTATCATTATTTTCACATAAGCAGAAGTAAGCAAACACTTTTCCGCGCTGTGTTTCTCCATTTCAGAAGTAGCATTGTTAAAGCATAACTGCGGGGTGCCTCTGCATTTGAGGCTGTCGCTGCTTCTTCTCCTCTTTCTTATGCTTCCTCATTCACCGCCCACTATTACACATCCTAATATAGGTTGCCTTAACATAACTTCCTTCCTGGTCTCTCATCTATAGGCCATTTTGTTAGTGGTTCAGTCCACCAGACAGACAGTACAGTATGTTATACTGTAAAGACAGACTCTCTTTTAACATTTAATCTGCAAGACACTTAACAGTAAATTATAGACGACAAGTAACAGCAGCTTATCAGTGATCTTTTAAGACAGGCCTTTTAAGTTTTGTCAGTCTTTCACAAGGGCAGATCTCCACAGATGAACCCCGTATCTCTAAGATTATTAATACAACCCTTAGGGAGAACAAACTGCAAGTCTAGCAACTACTTTATTAATCTCTCCTTAAATTAAGGAGCCGTGGTGGGCATCCTTTTCCTGTGGTTTTCCTTTTGCAGGTTTTACACACAGTAGAAGCCTGCATAGGCTCATAAACCCAAATGTCCCGTGGCGATTTATTAGACGCACTAACGACAATGCAATTAAGACCCTTGCCTAACTAAAAACAACTGAGTATGCAAAAAAGTAAACTGTGCAGGAGTGTTTTTATTTGCCTTAATTCATAGACTGGTCCTGAGTCTGCCTTACAGGTAAGTTTGAATTTCATTTGGCTTTGCTCCCTCTTAATAAACGAGATGAACAAAAGGGGTTAATTAACATATATTTACAAATTATACTATTCAAACTAATTTAGTTTCTGCAAAATGAATCTCGGTTACAAAGGAAACTAAAATGGAAATTTCCGAGCATTAAAATGGATGAGTGTTGTTTTATGAGTCTTTAGCATCACTGATCTTTTATTAAAGTTATTCAGTAGCCTTTTGCAGGATTTGAATGAACAGTGCTTTACAGAAGATCACACGACGGAGTGTTTCCAAATTATGTATGAATTCATACTCGACATGCAGCATTCATGGATAAAAATGCCACTGGGAAATTCAGGAAGAGGTCACTTTTATATTTCTTTAGGTTCTCATATTGAACATGTGCAAGCATGACAACACACTAAATTATCTACATGCAGACATCAAATACATAAATTCAATTGATTTATTTGCCTACCAGATTAACAGTACAGTGATTCTGTCATGGAATATACAAGACGGAGTGTGATCGATATCTAAATGACTATGTTTTAACAATGACTTTAGATAAATCCCCAAAATTCAATTTCAGATTTTTTAAAACAGTATTGCCCATTAAATCTGATTTTATTAATGCAGTTCCAGTACAACAATGAACACTTTATTCAGTGTCTGCAATTTCACATATTTTACAGCTTGTATTTACACACTCATTTGAATTGCATCACTGTAAACAAATGAATGTATATTCATTATGACAAACCCATTATATAGCATAGTTTAAAACCTATATAAAAGATGCTCCACTAAGTTGAATTTGCAGAGTTTTCAGTCCTTTTTATTTTTTATTTATTGGCTCTTTCATCATATACCTTTTCCATCACATCCAATATCAATCCTCAAAGTTATAGTAGCAGAAGACATTTAAAAGCTTAATTGTGTTCCATCAAATACTGGTAATATTCCTGATTAATATTTTGATATATGTTGACATTAATATTAAGGTTCTTCATTTTCTCTTAATATCGCACACATTAAAATTGTCCGAAATGATTGAGATGCAGTTGTGTCCAGATGTGCCACATGATTTTCAACAGTTTACAAAATTTAACATTTTCACAGTGAACACCCATTCACAGTGGCACAATTATGAGGCTGTCACAGCAGCCCCACACCAGTTATTTTTGTTCTACATATTTCTACCACATTCCACTTATTATTATTCATTTCAACAGTGAATATACATATCATGATTTGATAATGCAACCATAAAGAAAGATTTTCTTACCCAACCATAAAGCAAACCATTTGTTCGCAAGCTCCATTTTTTTTTTTTTCTTTGACTCTGTCACACACAATTTATTATTTATCCCAGTCTTCTGTATTACAAATGGTCTCAGGATTAGGACAAATCAGGGCTCTCCAAACTATCAGGAGGGAAATGGATTCCTGAACAATATGTGTCAACGGAGCAATTGCCAAAGGAGTGACAGTGGCCCTTGAGAGGGGCCAAACAATGCCTATATGTCGCAGGAGGAAATCACACTGTTCCACTTGAGACAAACACAATTTCATATTAATGAATAATTGAGAAAGTTGAGAACTGGGTTGGGATCAATGTGCGTGAGCGTTGCGTGTATCTGTGTCATGGTAATACTTGGATTGTTTCCAGCAGCGCAGCTGTATAGAGCTGGGTTTCTTTAGTGGGATTAGGCTGATTGATCGGGTCACAACAAGAAGACGTGTTTTGGTAAATATTTACTCAAGAATGCAAATTTTCAACTGCATTTCAGCTTCAAATTTAGTGACTTTTACGTAAACCTTAAACTTAGATATATCTAAATCAATAAAAAAATCAGGAAACTGTATTCTAAATTTATTTAGATATCAGTTATTTGAATGAACTGCCTGTAACCAGTTTTAGCCGATATTCTCCTACATGTATTTACAGCTCATCAGCATGAACTCACTGTGGCTGCGCTTGTTAACCTGTGCCTCGATATCAAGGCCGAGGTTCGTTTGTTACATGAGAGGAGAAAGGAGGGGGTGGTCGACTTAGAGCACAGTGCCTTGACTAGAGACGAGGACGCTCCATACTGCACCCACATCCATGCTAATGATCCGAGCTCTGCACATAATTAAAGCCCTGGTACCCCTCTCCTGCGAAATACAAGGGGGGACTCTTGTACGTCTCCCAACGTAGCTAGAGGAGGTTTGGAAAACTTCTGAACATCTATGGTCCGTTATGTATAATTTCAAAACACATCCCAAGTATGAGGAAAAGAAACTTCATTTTTAATGACAAAATCATGAATTATTCTATTTATTGTATACCCTCCCTCTTTCAAAGGTAGCTGGTCCATGAAAGGTGAAACTGAATCAAGAGGAAAGTCTTTTTGCCGTTAAGTAGGACTTACCGTAGCAAACGACACCTGTTGAGCGCTGTGGAAATGAGCCGAAGCAAAACGAGTGCACATTAAAGGGATTTCTTTTTGTGTTAAGATTTTTTTCTGCTGTTCTTTTGTTTTATTTATTTTTTAAACTAATTTCCCCACCATGTCATTTTTATAACTCCCATTACAATAAGGACAAGGTAACATAACGAAAACAAAACACATCAACTGTTGGTCCCACATTCTCCAGTTTCAAGGAATGATTCAAACACTTCTCACTAATTACAAAACAAATACGGTAATTTTTTGACTCTTCATAACAGTACTCTTAAAATTAGAAAGGTGCATCTGTGATGAATGAAATAAAAACAATATGAGATCCAGATTCCATTTAAAGAGATAAAATTCATTCTTGGACATTTTGAGTAGAGCATCTGACACTCGTGCTTTTCCTGCAGTTGAGGGATGTTGTTGTGATATTCTGTTGTCTGAAGTCTGATCATTTCAGCCATGTTTCTAGTTTTAATTACAATATTACTAGTTGTTGCATATCCTGGGACTGAGCTGTGTGCTTGTGGCTTATGAGACGCTAGCGTTTATAAACCAATAATGATTATCTTTTATACATGATTCATTAGTATGTCCTAAGGAAGCGTTGTTTTTTTTAAAATTCCTAACAGGCTGACTTGACTGCTCAGTATGTGACTGCACTGTGTATTAAAAGTCGGAAAAACTCTCGCCCCCTTTTTTCTGTTTTTATGGAAAGGCGAGTATGTGTTGCACTCTAATTGATATCCATTATGTATGACAAATCCTGTTTGTTATTCACCATTGATGAACTACACAAATTAAAAGCAAGGCACTCTTGATTGGTGGGACATTTTCATCTTATTTGGATCTGCAACATACAGTGCAATTATCACATTTAGCCAATAGGTGTCCCTACAAACCATATAAACACTGCATCGTGTTGGCTCTGCCTGCAGCATGGCACAGTTGTAACTGCAAACATAACAATCATTACCATCTCTTTCACTATTATAGAACCAGAGGCCACAGTGACAAAAATACTGGTATTTAAAAAGTAATTTAACTTTCCATAGACATTGCTTGACTTTCTGTTTTATTTGTTCAAACGAATATTTAAAGACCTTATTATGATTTTGGATTGAGCTCTTTAGATGAAGTTGTAAAATATACAAATAGATCATGAATGCTCAAGCTGAATTGATCACATATCTTTAGAGAGTAAATAGAAATGTTTAATTATTGCATATATTTGCAAGACATGTCAATAATAAATGGGCGACTGTAGCGAAACTGGATGCACGCGAGAATTTATGTTTTCAAGCTTGGAAAGTTAAGTAAAAAGGTATATTTCTAAAGCAAATCTCTCCTAAAACGTGAAACAAAAGGTGGTGGTGATATCCAGTGTCGCTCCACTGATAATTACTGAGACAATCTTTACAGACAGACATTGGCAGAGTTCAAACACTCATAAAATAAAAACTCTTCTGAGTGAAAATGCTCAAGCAACTACATTATGAGTATACAATGTGATTTTCCTATACAGTGGCAATAAAACAACTCCTGATCGTGTCATTTGATGACAGCAGAGATTAGATTACAAACGTAAGCATGCTGCAAATCTCATCTGTCAGTTATAACACCCGATTTGCCCGTCAGTTAACAGTCCCCAGAGCTAATGCCTCCATCAGGCTCTCCTCATTACAATTTACTGTTTCCAGCGACTGGAATGAGCTGCAGAGCAATACTGAAGTGGACATTTTTATGTCAACAGCTCATGCTTTACTGATGTTCTCACTGATAATTGCTTTTTGCCTCCAAAGCCAGCAATAACCCAGCAATAACTGAAACCTGATGTTCCTCTATGTGCTGTCTCCTCTGTTCTCTGATAGCTTTTAACTGTCTTGAGTCTGTTTTTGTCTCTGCGCCGGTACATTTGGCCTGTAATTGTATTCATGATGTGTTATTGTCTGATATAGTGACTGTGGAGCGCCTCTGCCTTGTTGGCATATTAGTTGGCTTCCAGTTGCAGTCCTATGATTTGCTCCTCCTGTCATTTTGTTATCATGTATTGATTTTACATATTTAGGATTAAGCCATGCTGTAATTCAAATCGCTTGCTTTTTAAGTATATTTTACTACTTCCACACTGTTTGTTACACTATTTTTCATATTGACCAACCTAATCAATCAAGTAAAAACAAACAAACAAAACAAGAGGGTGTAAAATTAACTATATATTGGTAAAATATCCCAAATTAGTGGCTCTATTGATTAAAGAAGTTAAGTATGATTGAAATTAGATTTTTACCATTAAAAAAAATATTGTTTTTTATACAAATAATAAATAACGCGTCCAAAGAATGAATTCTCTCTTAAGCTAAGGAATCATCCTTTATGCAACACTGTTTGTTCACATGCTCTAACACGTATTGCCTACACTTTCGAAGCAGCCGTGGTGTACTTAAACATGTAAATGACATCTTCATACTCCCACGGGCAACCAATGCACATGGCACATAAATAAACATGCACAAATTAGATAATAGGTAGCCACAACAAGGCCTTTGTAGGTCTTTGATAGCAAACCACTATACTACAGAGGATTGTAATAGGTTGTCCTTTTTAGCCTGTTGTTGATATACCATCTGGCCCGTGTAACAACTGCATCCCTTTAGGCCTCCAAATAATGACTTTCCATATCCTTGCATCTAACCTGTGCATGGCTCATTGTGCTTTAGGGGAATATGTGACACTTCACGTCCCTCCCCTTTGCTTTCCTCGTCTTACACCTCTTTAGCTGATGTTTTTGACTATGGAGAGAGGCAGACCTTCGCTTGCAGGATAAAAGGAACGGGTAGCGCCCCTCAATCATTCTGCCCTCCAGGAGGCGAGAGAAACGCGGGTTGAGAGGGATGGGGGTCCTAGCAGGGTGCATAGATGTAAGACACATTTAGATACAGCTTTGGCTGGTGTAAAAACTGTTGACTTTTTTCCCTCTCTATCTCTTCTCTATCCTCTTTTGTTGCCTTTGGGGACAAAAGGCATGCAAACACAGGACCATTGAAACCACTGGTGAAAGCATATTTAAAATGTCAGGGCACTGCCTGGAAAAGTGAAACAGCTGGAAAGTGCATCTCCCACATGGTGCTGTGAGTATTGTGGTGAATACTTCCAGGGGTAGAGCATTCTGTCCACTTACCAAACTGTGCAATTATTGCGTTTTTTACATCCAAGGATTCAAACTGAAACATAACTTCAATCTGATTAATGAACAAACAAAGGAACCTCTTAGTACCCCTCAGTAGCCTACTGCTGCTTCTTTTCCTCATCTCCCTACTATAGTTCACATTTTCAGGAATTTGCTGAAACAACATCTGTGTAGTCATGCTGGGGGTGCAGGGGTAACGTGGAGGGCCGTGTACTCAGAATCGTTACTCTGATCTAGGCACGAGTCACCTCTGGGGAGGCTGCAGGGCCTGGGTCAGCCATATGGTGGCAGAAGCCCCTGGAGGAGCCAGCCTAGTAAGCTGGATCAGCTTCAGCACTTCCTGACCGAGGCTCGGGCCGCACCACCAAGCAGGTAAATGAGAGGGGTGGTGGCAGCTACCCCTTAGCAGCAGGAACCACAGCAGCACCATTAGGAGCCTGAGGGCAGAGAAATGGAAATGGTTTCATCCATGGCATCTGCAATGCTAAGGGAAATTAAAGTCAGGGCTGCTGAAACTTACACTAAATCTGCTGAGCCTCTCTGATAAAATACTCCAAGTAATAACTTGTTGAATACTGTGGCTGTTTTTATTTTCAGAATAAATTCAGTGTTGCCTTATCATCGAACATCTTATTTTAAAGAGACCGATTACACTATGGTTGTCTCTAACAGAAAGTTATGGAGAATCTCCTTCTCTCTATTACTACTGTGTCAGGCTTGCAGAAAATGGAGACATTAATCAAAAATGCATCTGTGCAAATAACCTCTTTTAAGCATATAAAAAGCTTTGAAATTCACGGATACAATGTCCGCACCATTTAAGCATTTTGCAGTCAGAAATCTACATGTGAACGTGTCTTTCCCTTACTGCCGAATTCAACAAAAACACAAATTATGCAACCCATTTTATGAGGTTATTTAAAAACTCTAAATAATCATGCAGCATTTAGTGTTGAAATAACTTAAAATAAGTGCCCGTGTGATTTTAATGTTTTATTTAGAATTTTTTTCTGTAGATAGAGTAATAACTAGCGCCACTGGCCCAATAAATGTATTGTATAAGTGAAAAGGCGTTATTGAAACCTGAATAGTTATATCTAGTTTATGTGTCCAGCGTAACATAACCATTAGCCCTCAGGACCATGTACATGGCGAGAAACAGACAGTCCATTTGTCTGCTGGCAGGTACACGAGGCTGCACTGTCAGAGTGGACCGTGCTGTTCTCTGGAATGAACCAGAGGATTTGTGTTCCTGTAATACAAAGACTAGTGCTGGATAACTCTCGGTTTATGGTATGACCTGAACACATGATTGAATCCAGAGTTACTTGTTAGCACTCATCTAGGCCTCATGTTATTCTTAATTTGTATTCATTGCATTTCAGTATTTAGTAGATAACTCTATAGAGTGGAGTTTTGTTTTCTTTTGAGGAGATAACAGCATTTTACCCAAGGGTTCCATATAAACTGAATGTGAATTGATTTGTACACACATTAATCTATAGGATTGAACATATTGCATTGTGGCGTTCCTATGGCTTAGTATTATGCTGAGAAGCCATAAAATCTCCCTTCAAATGTGCTTTCTCTTCAACATTCCTGACTGCAACGCCTTCCTTGTTTTGCTGCTCACTCGCACTCGTGTGATTCTTTCAGTGTCAGCTAGGAAACACCGCAGAACATGTGTAAAGCACTGTAACTCGTGTTTTAGATACCAGTGACATAAACAGCCAGAGTTGGAGATAAACACTGCAATGCTTCTCAGTTTACGATATGAAATTGTTTCCATTGAGCTGAAACAGGAACTTAGCATTCAGGTGTTTTTTGTCATAATTACATAGTTCACAGATTATGTTAATTGAAGTAATTTTCAACAATACACATATTGTTTGAAAAACACCCCAATTTTTGGCCACAAAGAAGCGTTTTCTGATCTGACATCAAGAGGATGACATCCTTCGTCTGCACCTTTTTTAACAAATCACATCACCTTTTAAAAATAAATCAATGTTATGATGTGACAACGCTATAGTTAAGGTTTAAATACATTTAGGGAAAGATCGTGGTTTGGGTTAAAAGTACTACTTTGTTAAGGTTAGGGAATTAAAAAAAAACATGTTAACTGTTGGTTTTATTTGAGAAAATCCATCCATCCACCCAGATCTCGAACCTACATGGTCACTCTGTAATAAAGTACTTCCTTCTTTTCCCCCCTCATAATTTCTATAGCCACTAGTATTTTGTGACTTAAAGGTAAATGTGTCTTTTGGGGTCCTTGCTGAAAGGACTGACAATGTCGTTCTTCTTGAGAGGAGTCTCAACCCTTTTATGAAAAAGTACCCAGAGTGGTCGCTATTTATGCTAGCTAAAAGTGCAATAGTGATGGTCACTGTGTCTTTCCCTTGTCCCCCCAATTCCTATCTGACATGTCAGACCTACGTTGCTCTCAATTCCACACGCTGCATTGTTTAAATATAATACAATATACACATATAGTAGACTTGAATATATAATATACAAGTTGGTTTTATTTATAATCTGCACTACCTGTATCTTTAGACTCAGAAATGAAAGCCTTTTCAACCTAAAGTGTTTGGTCGACAAGATCATGATATGCAACCTGCATTTACAAACAAACCTATTCCCAAATCTCAAGCCTCAAGAAATAGGGTATGTATTCATTGCCATATGAAGGGATTTCCAACTTTGCTCATCATTAATCAAATAAAGCATTTTTTTTTCAAATATAGCCTGGGGCAGAGGAATTGGTATGCTGTGTGTCTTCAGCTTCCCCAATACTAATGAGAATTAGTGGTAATTACACTGAATTCTGCACATCCTAAATGCCGCACTTTGAAGCTACCTATAGACACATGCAGGGAGCCAGTCAGGCGGGCTAACTTCCACTCAGCTTTTGTTTGGCTTAGGCTAAATTAACAACTACACCAATGCTTAACCTCCATTTTCCTTCACTAATTACAATATCAAAAAGATATTACAAGTCCGACACAATAAAAACCTTTTCTCCTCCCAGTGAACAGTATAGATAGATTAGCTGCAATTTACTATCAAATTATAAAAAGAGACAACTCGGTCCTCTGTGGAAAGCATTGTCGAAAGTTTTCATTCTGCGCCAAGTTTCTGAGCCGGAGCATGCCATTTTCATTTTGTTTGGCATTTTTGAGACGTCTGAGGGAGTTGGTGTGCACTTTAAGAGATGCTGACATGTTATTGTCTGAGTGGCTTTTGGTCTTCATCTCTAATAGAGAATGGCTTGCCTTTTGTATTTATAATGCATGCTCTCTTTGAGGTTGTTACAGGTGCCACTGAGAGACTCCTTATCAGTCTCTCCTTGTTGATATTCACACCAGCATAATTGTTTTGCCTTCCGAACAATCTATTCTGAGGAATATATGTACAGTAACATATTAGCTAATTATGGATTCTCTCAGCAGTGTGGACTTACCCTGCCTCACTTGGTTTCTAATTAATTAGCTATGTTTATGCTAGCCATTATAACCTTGACAGCTCGTTACCTTCATCCCAGGAAAGGGTTCTTTCATGACAAATTACTAGGCTGGATGTGTGACACCTCTCTGACTTGCCTGTGGTCTCCCGTGCTGGGGACAAAAGCCCAGATGACTCTAACCGAGCTGTGTCTTGAAGATATGAGATATTCAAATGAGATGCTAACAGAGAGGGACTTTCTGATGCCGGATGTCTAATGTTAATGTTCTCATTTGAATATAAAAGAATCTTTGCCATTTTTTTGTGGATCAAAAAGTGAGAATAAGAGATGTGAATGTGAGTTCTTCAGGCATGACTGACAAGACAATGGGAAAGTTTTACGGTGGCGTTGCCTTTGTCAAACTGATTTAGCAAGCACTCAAGCAGAAGGCATTATGGGTTAAATGTGGGGCACATGTAAAATGAAAAATATGGATAAAAATATTGATAACTAAAGAATAAGACCAATAAATTGATCATTACAGCATGGAAAGGCACGAATACACACACATACCAGGTCATTTGTATATTCTCTCTGACAATTGTGTAATAATTTGTTTAAGGTCTAAACAACTGAACTATATCCAGATTGTATGTATTGATGCAATCATTGTTTGTATTAAGCAAGTTCTGATCAAAATCTCAAGTAGCCTTAGACTTTAAAACAACTCAAAATAAGGACCTTAATTACATGAATGTCATAAAGTGCCATGTGAAAGTTACTTACTGATTTATATATTTGATACAAAGTAACATAAATCAAAAATAATTAGCATTATATTTAGAGCCTAACTGATAAAGAGGCCATACCGATATGTATTAGCTTATTTCAGGTATATTGATATCAGGGTATGTGTTGCTGTTAAATAACAAAAGATGAAATACCAAAGATATGTTTGAGGTCATTTAGAAACGATAACGCAATTACATATTTTGTCCACTAGAGAGCACTGACAATTTCATTTTTCAGCTCTGAAATGTGCTCAGTGCATATATTGTTTTTTTAATGCTTACGTTCAAAAAAATTATGTAACCCCGGTCCCGTGTAGCTAATAAATATGGCTAACCGTAATTAGGGTGTTGTAGTACAACGAGACGGGGCCTGAGTTCGTCTGAAAATAGCTCTAATAAAAAGGTGATAACACAG
>JAVQJL010048684.1:0-17454 GCA_036024295.1 Nannoperca obscura
AATCTGGTTCTGAATTTAATGCTCTTTTCGCTTTTGCCACTGACAGTGATGTACTTACCTATAGCACTTGTGATTCATCACCAGCACTCATTATTCGATACGATATCTTGTTGTTTTCGACCATGATTCTATGCACTTTATGTAAAGCTCTTACTTTTTGGAAGTCACTTTGGATAAAAGCGTCTGCTAAATGCCTAAATGTAAATGTGTCCATTATACGCTGCACATCTCTGTGCAGCGCTGTGTGTTTGTGTGTCTGTCTGCGCAGATCAAAGTCAGACAAATATGATAAGTAAGTTGCCCTTATTAATGCTAAAATGCGCAATATTGCTACATCTTCCTTTACAATAAGCGATATTACAAAATATAAATATTAGAAAGTAACATTTAATCCCTGCTCTGAGTATGACCGTGTGTACTTGTTCATTCATTACAATGGGGCCACTGCTTAGATGCAGCAGGACAAACAATGCACAGGACAAAAAAACGCGGAGGTCGCCTGGCAAAGAAGTTTTGCTTCCTCCGTCAGGGTGCTGCTTTGTCCAATCAAAAACTCTCAAGTGCAGATTCCTGGTACTTTACTGTGTAACGTGATTGCCATATTTCTACAGGTTCCCTTTGAGATCACTGCAACAATAGATAAAACGATAAAAAGTGCTGTAGTAATAACCTTCCAGGGTAGTATCAACCAAATCCAATTCAGCCTCATCTGGATTTATACACAAACTGGCCTTCCCGGATCATATTTCACTGAAACGCCCCACTAAAGCAGCCACTCGCATTAAACAGGCCCACAATCCTTTCCTGGCCAAGATGTTGAGGTATAACCAACCTGTTGAAGTTGTTGTTGCCTGAACCAAACCTTAACTAATAGTTGTGGCACATCATGTGAATCGTATCATAAAAAGGTCACATGGCTCTTTTGGAAGGAAATGACAAACCACCTATTTTGGTGGTGTAGGTGTGAGGACTTGTTGATCTCACCCACACACGGTGTAAACAAGCACAAACAGAGACATTCACAAAGAGGCATACACTCCCCTCTGTCACTTCATGTACATCATTACCAGCCCTGCTCTTCCTCCCTCTCCTCCTCCTCCTCCTCTCTCTCTTTTGGTCCCTTAATTACTTGCTCCTGCTCCTTAAAGACAGGCTCAGTGTGAAATCAGTACCGTCTCCCGTCCCAGAACCAATTTAGTGTCTCTGCATGGTGCAACATGTGTCTATCTGGTCAACTGCTACTTCCCATTAGCCCGCTCACGCTCCTCCATATAAACTCATGGGAACCCCTAAATGTATATGCAAATGTCTCACTTGACTCTCAGACCTGACATTATAACACTATATATAATGCATGGGAATACAGTATGAGAAACTGTAGAGGCAAAAACACATACCACAGTGTGTACCTGGCACCAATACACATTCACACTATGTACAATATAAACCCTCACACACACACACACATATATGCAGCCATTCATGAGCATGCAGACCTCGTTTCCCAGCTTTGATCCCAACTGCTAGACATCTGAACGTTGCATGAATAAACCAATAAACAGCAAAAGAGGGGGGAGAACAAAAAAAAGGGATGGGTATAAAACTGATGAGAAAGGAAAGGCAGTGGTAGAGCGAGGAAGGCTAACTGAAGATGAGAGAGAGTGAGGAACGAGAAATGAAGCAGTAACTGTGAGCAGAGAGAGAGAGAGAGAGAGAGATGTTGAAGAGAAGAGTCCTGACATCACTCGTCTCCGTCGGTTTTCAGAGGCGAGACAGCTGGACGCACTGCTTATGCAGCAATACCCTTCTGTGTCGGACTCTCTTCTCTCTTTCTCCACAACACACACACACACACACACACACACACTGTCTGCCTCTCTCACCCCACAACCCATCCTCCTTTTCCTCTTTGCTTATCCACACCTCGTCCACCTCTTTAAATGCCTCTCGCCTCCCTCCTATTCGCAGCGTGTCTGTTTGCCTGTCTTCCTCCTCTCCCGCCCACTCGTCTCCCCCTCTCCTCTCCTCTCTCGGTCTCCCCCTCTTCTACTATTTACTCCCTTGTTCCCCTTTTCCCCCTCTTCACTCAATCTCACCTCTCTGTCTCAGCATTTCACTGCCCCCCCCCTGTCCGTCCGTGATATTCCCTTCTCACCCCTCTCCTCCCTTGTTGTTGCTGTCTTGTTGACTTCCCCCCGCTCACCCACCCACCCGCACTACCTCTCATCTTACTCTCCCTCCTCTCTTCTCATGTGCAGTAGATGTCTCTCTCCCTGCTCGATGAGGAGGATGAGGAGAGGCCCTCGTTGGCTGCACCATTTATTTTTATGTCAATTTAAACAGAATAATAATAATAATAGAGAACAAATATTAATTGACTTTTTCTGGAACTATCTCACCCACTCTGTTCCCTTATCAGGTTAATTGTAGTAGTTCAAAACTACATGCTACTGTTTCATAATTAAATTAGGAAATACAAAATTGCCAGGTTTCTTATTTGAGATCATATCTGCTGTTTCCAGTGTTTAAGTTCTGCTTTAAAACTATCATCACAAGCAGGTTTAAAGTAAAAATGGAAGCTCAAACATACAAACTGTCCTATTTTTGAGTAACTCTACTCTCACATGTGCTCAAGACGAGTGGATGTCCAGGTTGAGGTTCAGTTATACTCCGCCAGGTCAAAAGGGATCAAAACTGTCACACACTAGAAGGTCCTGGAAGCAACAGCAAATAATAAAATTAAAAGACAAATCTGCACACATTCTGTAGATCTGTTGCAAACAGCCAATGTATTGTCTAAGCTTTCAGTCCCAAAGACCTTCAGCAGAGCAATATGTTTGAAAAGCTGTGCAGTTTAACATGATAACATGCTTGTGATCCTTAAAATTTACTCTAGTCTAACTTTATTTTGTTGGAATTTGGGGTCTGTGACTGTCAATTTTCAAAGCTTTTCAAAACTGACAACCCTGCAGTGATCGGCCAGGACTGCTGAGGTGAAACAGTAGGCAGGATTCAAACTTCTCTCTCTCTCCTCTCTCTTTTCTCTCTTTCACACGCTCTAAATTCTTGTGTACACAATTGAAAGTAACACCATGAATGCCTTCGAGAAGAGACAACGTGTGCCGTTATCCCCATTTGTGCACTTCATCCTGTCTCGACCCTCACCATGACCGGAGGTTTTTTACCCCACCTCCGAGCGCGGCCATTCGGAACAGCTATAAACACTTTTGCCTTTAGACGTATTCAAACGACACTTTGTACAAACCAGGTTATTTGAAGTAAACTGGCCTTAAGTGGGGGGGTGGGGGGGGGTTGGGGGGGTGCACCGCTCACTCAGAATGAAACCACAGATTTAACAGTGACTTAGAGACAGCAAATCACTACACTGGCTTCCAATATGAAAGGCCATTAAGGGTCTCTCGCTTGTCTCTGAAGCATTGGATGGTCTTGCTCCACAATACGCATATTTAACATTGAGCACTGCATCTAAATCAATGAACAGGACGGAATAGAGCAGGTTAGAGCGCTGTTTCTATCTTTCTTTGCTTTTTAATTTTCGTGTAGGGCACATTGGACTTTCCCTTGTGCTGTTTAAATAAAGTTTGCCTCGCCTTCTTTCCCGCACTCTCGCATCTGGATAACTAAAGTGCAGACAGGTCACAACTATGACCCACAAACTGGGAATTTCTGCTCTCTGCTGCAGAATGCAAATCAGTGCATAGGTTCAACTTATAGAAAAGTCGACACGCTGCTGAGTTTCACTAAGTTGCAGAATGAGTCAATCACGCTGAAACTTTTTGCACCCCTTCAAAGCTGCTTGGTTTAGTTTGTGGAAATCTGAAACGCTTTAAAGGTGGGGGAGAAAGTTAGTGAGAGTTTACTGAGTGAGGTGTTTTGAGAGGGAAGACAAAGAAGCTGCAGTATTTGTCTTTGGTGGTGCCGCCTTCCCCTACCGCCTATTTACAATCCAAAGAATATTTCAGGTTCACTATCAGTTCACTTTGCCTGCGAGTCTGCGGGTGTGTGATTATTTTTATTTTTTTACTTTTTGGATATGGGCAGATATTTGAATAAAATGACCAGCAATTTGCAAATGAAGCAGGTTTCATTCCAATGTGAGATATCCAGCGTTTGAATAAAAGTCACACCTATTTTCACAAAATAATTGCTTGCAGGAAAGTGAACCACGTTAGGTGAAACAGTAGAGTAGTATGTCTAAGGACAGAGGAATCTTTTTTACATACTTAAAATAAAACCTGCAGGCAGTATTTTTACTTGTTCTTTATATTATATATATATGTGTGTGTAGTCCAGTCCTTGGAAACAGCGACCTGATCCAGATTCTGATCCAATGGTTTTGTACACTCAGCTGAATCTGCTGCATTGAGCTTCTGACGTTTCTCCTCCTCCTCTCTGAAGATTTGGATCTTGCTGGATCTCAGGGGTAGGAGATGACCTCGGGTTTGTCCTTGAGATCTGCTTACGAAGACAGGAGGATAAAATGGATTTTACTGGTGGCTGAGCTGCTGCTACTGCTGCTCAGCGGCCCAACCACGATCCAGAGATGTGTCTCTTCTGTACTTAGACATAATATTTTACGCTCACACCGAGTATGGCAGAATGCAGTGGGAGCACCCATATGATGTAAACAAAACGTTCAGAAAGTTGAGTGTGGAACGCTGCACGCCCTCAATGGTCGCCATCTTGGCTACATAGCGGAAGGGGTGGACCACAGCACCAGTGTCCTTCAGACCTCCGCCCAAGCAAAAACAACAGCAGTTCCCCTCAGGACTCTGCAGTTCCCCTCAGCTTTACGAAGTATTTCAGCTTTTTTTTAACTTTTAATTTAATTTATTTTCGGGCTTTAACTTTACTGGTTTTTGGTTCACTCTCTCTGCCTTTATCAGCATTGTTTCTGGATGCAGAAGGCTGATGTTCAACCAGGTGGATACAAACAGGACTCCAAAGGAATGCTAATGCCACTATGTATCTGCTGGATGTGTAAATAGGCAACCGTTTACAAGAAAGTTCACAATATGGACTTTAAAGATGATAATATGACAGCGTCGTCTTTGCAGCTTGCTTTTGCTGCATTGATTGCAATCGATTACAGTCGTAGTAATAGCGGATATATCTTAAGCTGTATTATCACCCTGGTGTCCTGGATGAAAGTCCTGTGTTTGTCGCATCAACTGAACACACTGCGTTGGCTCAATGGAATAAATGGATGATAACAGCCTTCTGAACCTACTAGTATGTTTAGGAGGCCGCTACTAGCCACTATATTTGGGACAGATGTGTGATGATGACGCCTATTCAATAGCCTGACAACAGGAAATCGTCTGGTATTATGATACAAATGAAAATGATAGAAGTGTTACACATGCAGTTGGTGATAAAATCCACCCTCGAAGCTGCTTCGTGTTGGCACCCCTGCTCTGCTACATGTTAAACCCCGTCTTCATGCAAATCAATTCAGACATGCCAGTCTTATACCCCGTGTCACTGCTGTATGTGAAGTTATGCTGACATAAGAAGGGAATGCATTACCTTTACACTATGCATTGTCCAACTCTATTATGTAAATGGCTTGCTCCTCCTGCTCCTCTCGTGGACGTGAGCATGTGTGTTTTGTTTGTGCGTGCTTGGCTGCAGGCCAGGCTGCTATATGCGCATTTACATTTTATCTTGTCATTTTGAATTTGTCATAAATGTACCTGCGGAAAACGTTGTTTCTGTGTTGCTGTGCTTGCAAGCTCGTGCGCTTGTGAATTTGTGTGTTTGAGTGTAATTGTAGTGAGCACACAAGGACATTTGGAACGATTACGGGACACGAAGGACATCAACAATGCCTCAAAGTATTGATGGCTCCCATTAGAGACACAAACGCCATATGTCGAGCTACTGCTCCTGATTAACCACTCCGAGCGTTAACTACTCTTCTCCTCTTTGTTTTGTCTTGCTCCATTTATTCGTTGTTGTCTCAGTCAGGACACAAACAAATCCCAGCTAAGGTAGGACTGCTGCTGTTCTCTTTCTACATCTCTTTTGTCACTCTTTTCCATCTCACTTTCTTTCCATTCACCGCAGTGCGAAGACATCCACGCAGCTGCGGGAATTTTTAATGAAGGCAGCTTTGGATAATATGGCCTCACCCAGGGGACCGCTTGTTTGGAAATAATTATCTCTTACAGCTGGCTGAGAGGGGGAGAGAGTAAAAGAAGAAGGAGAAGGAAAAGGAGATATGTGTGGTGCAGGAAAAGTAGAGAAAAACACAAAGAGAGGTATCTTCATCTGCCTGTAAAGCGCCTGCACTGAAACACATGACAGAACGAAAGCAACAAAGAGAGTTGCAATCCTCCTCCACTTGCTTAAATTGACTAGTACGGTTATTAATATCAAGTATTTACACTGAGCAACTACTTACTCACTTCTTGTCTCATACACACACACACACACACACTTCCCTTTGCTGAGTTGAAAAGCTTTAATGGAAGAAGAGCTTGGCTATATTCAGCTGAATCTGAGCACAAAGCGATGGGATGAAGAAAACAATCACGAAATGAAGATTTGGGATTAAAAATAGAAATACTGCAGTGGCGTGTTGGAAATTGAGCTGAATGGGTTTTATCTTTGTGTAGCCTCTCGGTGTGGCTGGTTATTATATTTAACCCTCCTGACTTCAGTGTGTGTGATCGCACGCTACATTTGCTTTATCTATTGTGGGTTGCCACAGCACGCCGCATCAGTCCCCTGCTGCTGTTGCCGTTACCTAAATCATCCACGCACACGCATAAACGCACACTGATGCAATCGCATGCCAATACACAGACTTGCCCCACCCTTCCCCCTCTCTATATTTTATTTCCATCCGTCCTGTTTTCCGTTTTTTCTTTCATCTTTACTCCCTTCTTCACTTCCCGACCCGTCCGTCTTTTCCAGCAGCCTCGTAATGCTGACAAAGCCAATAAAGAGCCTTTAGGTGAGGTGGGTCAATGCTACAGTTTCATCAAAGACACCTTCAAACACAGAGCAGAGAGGAGAGAGGAGGTCAGAGGAGAGGAGGGGGGGAGAAAAGGCAGAGAGGGAAAAAGAAGGGATTAGGAGGAGGGTAAGGAGAATGTTGAGGCCGAGAATGAGTGATACCAAGCGATAAAGCCAAGGACGAAGGGGAGAGCTAGGGTGGAAAAGACGAAATAGCAGGACAATAGGAGCAGGTGGGATAAAGACGTGATTATGATAAACCAACAGCATGTGTACACAAAGCCCCCCCCCCCTCTCTATCAGTGCATCATCTCTTTTCTGTGACCAGCCACTAATTTATGATATGATAGCCTCGGCCATGTGCCCGAGAGGCACACATAAATCCACCTCATCACTGTTAAACACAAGGGCACGTCAAGGATATGGCGTCCCATACACTGCAAAAAAAATGTCCACCTCAACAAGTCTTTTCATCTGCTGCTTAAGATCTTATTTTTCTCTAAACTAGTGAAAGAAATCTGATATAATCCAACCATGTTTCCAGCATGGTTTCTGTTTCTGTTAGAAATGTGTCACTATCAGCAGATTACTCCACTATCGACTTTATTAAAAAAAGATTTGAATATTTTTTGGCCGTTTTTTTCTGCAAAAAATATGAGATGCTTAGATGATTTGTCAAATACATATATATTCTTTTAGAATTAACTAATATCTTCAACATTTCCTGGTTCCAGCTTCTTAAACATGACGATTTGATGATTTTCTTTGTCATATATTATAATACATCGAATATTTGTATTTTTGAATAAAGTTATTTGAATATGTCACCTTGGGCAATGACAAACGATAATGGCCATTTTTCTGCAATTTCTAGGTATTTTAAAGACAAAGCAACAAATGGATTAATCAAGAAAAATATCAACAGATGTTAAAAATAATAAAAAAAACTGAATCATTAGTAGTATCCCTAGATACAAAGACTTGAAACTTGATGATAACATTAAAAAAGAAGCACTATTGAGCCCTGGATTAGAAAGAAATCTGAGATTGGAAGAAAATCAGAAAGAAATGTAAAAGAACAAACAATTATAAATAAAATAGTATCACAGCCAACAGCAAAGACACAGTTACGTGATCCAGGCTGTAAAAAACTAAATCTTTCTTCAATGCCATGATGCTTGTTGACCTGAAAGGCATAGAGACAGAGAGAGAAGCTAAAGGGAAATGACAACATTGGCACATGGAGACAAATAGGTTAATAAATAGACAAAAAGAAGAAGAGAGGCTGCGTGAGAGACAGGAACACAGCAGCACCAAGGTTAGTCAGTCTTGGCAAAGGAGAGAGATCAGACCAAGGAGGGAAGACAAAGTGGATTATGGGAACAGGAAAGATCAGTTGGCCTGATAAGCTTATTGTCCTCCCCTTCAGCGCAGTGCGCCCTGCACCGCAGCAGGAAGCTGACAAAGGTAAGCCAGGGGCGCTACATTCAAAAACAAGGCGTCGTATCACAAGGCCTTATTGATTCATCTTTGTAAACACAGAGACATCACACCAAATATGCAATCATATAAGCACGCGTGCAGGAACACACACAAAGTCATTAATATTCGATCCTGTGCGTTCGCCATCACAGGCGTCAGTGTGGATTATGCGATCAGAAAAGCCTTCCACTATAGGCTCAGTGTGATTTTCAACACCACCGTGCCAGTTAAAGACACTCGCAATCTCAACAGTACGCCTATATGAGCCTCCCTCTCTTCTTTTTTTTTTCCCATGATGCCATGGTTTCTCTTGTCCACGTGTTCTCCTCACTGCAGATAACTGAAGCTTGAACGTGTAATTAAGTGCGCACATTAGTCTCTCACGTACTTCTACCCGCACACACACACACGCATGAACAAAGATGCTCTTTGTCTCACACGCCGTCTCTCCTCTCATCGCCCACCTCTAATCCTCACCCGGTCTACTGTCTCCAGAAGATGTCGCCTTAATTGAGGCCCCATCCCCTAATGAAAAACCACATAAACGCATGCGGATTGCATTCTAAACAATCAACCAGGAACCAGGGGAGAAAAAGCCTCCCAAGGCGCGCCTCATCCCTTGTAATGCAATTGCTTAGATGTTTGAGCGATAAATAAAGAAATAAAGAAATAAACTCCTCTCGGTGTGTGCCGTAATTCATTTAGAACAGCGAAAATGAAATTAAGGCCGGATCGCAGGCGACACAGAAGAGGGGGGGGTGCACTTAACATTGAGATGATGAAAGAAAGACGGGAGGAGTTCAGTAGAGTTTCATGTACGCGGGCACGTGCTGATGAGAGGGTGAGTGCTCGGTTTTGACTGGCTGAGTCATTCGAAGCAATCCCCACTTATAATGCTATGCAGTAACACTGCGTCTGTCAGAGTGATTAGAACTTGTAGACTGCATCACCTACGTAATATTTAGGCTACAATGGCATATTAGGGCCATGGGGGGGGTTATATTCAGAGGAAATCATCATAAATGTGAATACAACTTGAATAAATGGTGGGTTTTTTCTTCACAGAACCACATCGCTGCACGTCGGTGCGTTTGGTGGTTTAATGCTTTTTGGTGTCTAAATATTTTGGCCTCTGATTTCTGTAAGTCCCACACCTAAGCAAGTGGGCCTTTGTGTGTGAAATGGTGAAATGAGCGTGGCTAAACATTAAAAAAAAACATTTTGTTGTCTTGATATTTTTCTTGCAAATGTATGACTTTATAATCTCAGAGTGTTTTTATCTCGTGAACGTGTGAGTTTTCTCTTATGATTTTACTGCTTTAATCTCAGAGCATATCCACGTTTTTCTTCTCGCACATTTTCCACTTTAATCTTGAAGGATCTTGAGTTTTTTTCTGAATACTATCCCTCTTCCCCGGCTCCATAATTTCAAACTGTAAATATTTGTCTGACTAATTGAACATTTGTTAAAACGGGAAAGACTCCACGTAACAAGTGCTGACGTGTTCACACGAAGAATTCACTACTGAATCCAGCCTGTTTTGCAGAAAAGTAATAGTTAATCATGAAGGTTTATTCTTGAACTTGGAAATAGCAGTTTGACAGGAAAAAAATGATCTTAATTGATGTTTCCAAAAGCTTTCAGGCACATCTCATGGCCTTCCTCACGGAGAACGACAGGAAAACTGAGCCACTCTATCGTCTGAGGGAGGAAACAAGATGTAGCTGAAAGCTTTGGGAACACTAAGACTATTTTGTATTTTATTAGCTTTAAGTGATGAATACATGTACATTACAGAGTGTTATTGAATATTTTTCTCTCTCTTAGATGCTTTAGAGATGATTTGCTTTTAAAGTGGGGCTTGCTAAGTGTATGAAAGCTGTAACGTTGGTTGTCAAGTTGTGGTAGCAGATATTATTGGTGATCTGTTTTTTCGACGAGATGTTCACAGCTGGCAGAGAAGCACATTTTCACTCGCTCATTACAAAGCTTCCTTTACTGGCGTTTAATAAAAGCAATAAGTTCAGAGTTTTACAGTGTCGTGGCTTAAAGAGCTTAATTCCCCACGTGACGCCTGCTTGCCTTTCATACAAGAGTGCATATCAGCATCAGCACCATGCGGAAAGCTCTCGCCGATGATTTTCCATTTGATTTACCACAACTGATTGATGTTGCCCCAGACGAGAAGAAAATGAAAAATGTGTTTGGATTATTTTTTTTTTACGACCATCAGGAAGAGAGACAAACTCAACCGCAGACAAACGCTGCATCATCTCTTTGTATGTCACACAAACGCGATCGCTCACTCGAGCGTCGACACACATAATCCGTCTCCGGATCAAACACACATACATATGTCGCCGCTGTCTTAATGGATGGAATGAGACGAGGGCCTCATTTGGCAAAGCGTCTGCGCTGGACCGATTGCGTTGCGGCGTGATGAATGGCTGATGGAGGCTCGGCAGGAGTGCAGAGGAAACAATTAGTGCCATGTTGATCTCTCCTCTTCTCCTCCGCCCTCCATCCATCCCTCATCCCCGTTCTCTCCTTCTGATTCTCTTGAGTGTTCATCCAGTCAATAATTGTCTCTTCCATCCCATCAGGTGGACCAGGTCCCTGTCTGTCTCCTTCTCTCTCTCTGTCTGTACCTCAATGAGTTTGCCCCTTTTCACCATTAGTATTAATATGGATCTTGAGGGAAGAGAGGGAACAGGCGTAAATGAATAAGGATGGAAATAGGGAACAGCCGGCTGAGGGTTGGCGAGAGGACAATGAAGTGTCCCGTCCCTGTGACGCCAGCATCATTAACGGTTGCTGGAGCGAGCGAGGGAGAGAGAGAGTGGGGGACAGGTGAAAAATAAATGAATTTCGAACTAAAGATGAACAGATGAACAGGTGAGATTGTTCTGGAGGGAGGGGGAGGGGCATGTTTCAGAAGGTGTGATGCATGTTCAAGGACGTAATTTCCACCATGGGGATGGAGAAGATGCACCCCCCCACACACACACACACACACACTTTTCAAACTCCTCTGTCCAGCTGCGATAACCCAAATGAGAGCAGAGAGCAGCTGATCAAAACGTTAAAAATTAGTTTTTATTCATTATTGGAGAGCACTCTGTCGATTTCACATTGCAATGGTTTAGCTTTGCTGGACTCATGATGTCAAAGCCAGAAATATGGTATTTCTTTTACGCCATGCAGTCTTCTTCTTCTCCTCTGTCGAAATCTGGCACCTACATTGCCCACAAGGCAACTCGAACGCAGACAGTTTGGTCGAGTGTGTTACGCCAGAAGCGGCTAATGTAGCTTTGAGCCGCTAGCTGCAAGCAGACATAAGGAGCAGCCTACAGAGGTCTGGTAAACAAACTGCTTTCTAACTCCATACCCCCAGATATTTTTTTTCATTTTCAAACTTTTGGTCTTCAGCCCCAATTGACATGTGTGACCTCACTTGAGGAAATTTATCTTCTTCATGCAGCTCCTTCTGCAGCCACAGAAGGCTTTATATTCCTTTTTTTTACATTTGTAATAGTACTCGCCTAGACCTGTAAACAGATTTTTGAAGCTTTAGGAGCAGGAACGAGTACTTTGCAGACTTGTTTTGCCTCTCTGGTGATGTACAGGTTGGCTTATTAGTATGAGGTTGTTGGTTGCTGACAAACGTGTACAGCCTATGAGATAGACTGCAGATGCTACCACTGGACCTACATGTTTCTAAATCATTTAATCTATGCTTTTATTTACAGTTTATGTTCTCCTAAAAGAATGTCAGATTTGAGCAACATCACATAAGTGCTATTGTAGTAAATATGGAAATGCATCATCTGTATTAGAGGAACTAGGGTGCTACCAAGGAAACTAAATGTGATTTTAAGTCATCTTAGTGCACCAATTATTTATCTAATGTTTTGTTATACTACCATTATTATTGAATATTTAATATAAATCCATTTGGTGGAAGAACCTCTGACTTTATTGTGTCACCCCCACTTCTGAAACCAACCTACAGCCTTGTATGCATGTTTGCGTGTGTGTGTGTGTGTGTGTGTGTGTTGGAGCTCCCATACCCTGTACAGGACACACTGTATAAAGTGTGTCTGTCCCACAACGAGGTCAGGCAGATGAATAGCCACTTTTCCCTAAAGTGCAAGGCAGGACCAATTTGTTTATGTCACCCTACCACTCAGTGGACAACAATACGTGTGTGTGTGTGTGTGTGTGTGTGTGTGTATGTGTGTATGTGTATGTGCTTGTATCCATACAGTTTGTGCCTACAATTTGTGCATACATGCATTTATTCACCTAGCGTTGCCTTTATGAATGCACTTGTGTTTTTGTATAATAAAAAGAGTGTGTGTCAAGTGCGTGTGCGTGTGTGTGTGTGTGTGTGTGTGTGTGTGTGTGTGAACTTGTGGACAACAGCCGCGGCAGGTGTCAGAAAATCCTGCTTTGTAGTTACAAGGCCCAGGCAGATAAATCGCTCACACTGAGTCACTGATCATCACTACAAATAGGTCATGACATAAACAGGCTAAAGAGGAAGGGTGGGAGCAGCAGAGAACATCCCACAACTGAAAAACTCTGATCACAGCAGGAGGAAACAATAAGTGGCCATTCATTCCTTCACCCAGGAATGCTTTTAAAGTTTTGTTTAAGGCGGTGAATCATGCTAATATGTGATTGGTGTTTCGATTTGTGTCTTATACTCAGAAAAATGCCTTACAAACTGTCCCCTTACTGAATTTTCACTCTATTTATGCCCGGTAATGCGCAATGTGTGCTCATTTATGACCATTTATGTCCCGTTAAAGTGTCCTTGAGCTGAAATACGGACTCACTGTTTTGTAAATTGCTCTAAATAACATCCTTCATCAAAGTCTAAAGTTTCTGGTCAAATGAGTATGAAACACAGATTATCTTGACCTCTACATCTCTACCTGTCCAGCCATTCTTTTTCAATGTCCCAAAGTCCTCTTCTTAGGGTGCATGTTATCACACATTCTGCTCAGCTTAATTGACAATGTTTTCAACAACAAAAAAATCCTGCATGGATAACAGTTAGATCTGAAGAGTGATGAGAAAAGTGTTTAATAGATAGCAGAGTTGCTTGTTTGCACATTTCATTTTGATGTAGAAACACACTATTGTAATGTAGTTGGAGATTTCAGCCTTTTTTTCTTTACAATATGAGATGTATGTACACTGGGAACAGATTTATGAGAAAGTCTGTGTAGTTCTATTCAAGCTATTGTAGATCGAATACCCAGTTGCCAGTTTATCAGGTACTATATAATAAATACTATAGTACAATGTACTTTATACTTGAACTGATGCAGTCAGTGCAATGATGACAGACTCGATATTAGCAACACCTGTCAGTATAAAACAGTGCAATTCAACAGCACCGCCTCCCAAAATGACCACACAGTCGAGTCAAAACCTCTGTAAAACAAAAACATGAACATTAGAGCCTTCATGAGGATTAATTGCAGGGCCGGTGAATTAAAACTACATACATTTTAGCTAGGTGTGCTGTGTAAACTGGCAAATGAGTGCATATTTTATTCTCAAACAAGAATATTTAACACAATCTTTAACAGATACACCCTTAACTATTGTGTTAGTGTTGATCATCCCTGAGGTGTCGGTTTCATGTAATGTGACTGTAGTTTCCAAAGAGACTGCACAGATACCTTTAGGAGGTAGACAGATGCTGTGGTTTTCAGGTTATTACCATAAGCCATATAATCTTTGTTAAAATGTTTTAATATGACATGGAAGATAAAAGTGAAAGTGGGTTGAGAGAGACACAGAGGGAGAGAGAGAGAAAGCGCCGCCATAATGAGAATCATGCCCTAATTCACTTCACTCAGGTAGTTAATTCAATGCAATTCACCACAGTCACACACTTATCTCAAGTGCTTTAGATGAATATGGTAGATATAAAATCTCATTCCACTGGCAAAATGAAAATGGAGAGACCAAAAAAAAGTTTTAAAAAAAATAATAATAACATTTCAACACCATGGTCCACTTATTACACAAATTACTTTTCATTTCTATTCTTGTGGTTTATTTGTGTCGCCCTTTTACTTTCCTTGCCCCACATCAGAGGAGCACAAAGAAATGCAAGCATCACAGCTGAACAGTCGACTCTGTCCCCGTTTGTCTTGTCAGACTTCAGTGGATTAAAAACACTGGACTTGGCCTTCTTTAAAAAGGTATCTGACAAACTTACCGGATGGATTTACAGCAAAGGTCAAGCCCATTTTTAATAATTAGGTGGACTAAAAATAACTCTGAGCTCTTTTTAGCACTAATGCCTTTTGATGAACTTTTGATCAAATACAACTGGTTATGCTAAAGACATGAATTTTAGAAATATGTCATGGCAACTTAATCTTAACTTTTATCCCAGACGCTCACAGTGATGCAATTAAGTGGAATTAATTAACGAACACTACAGAGTCTGTGCAAAGTGCTTCTGAGCATTTTTGTTTTCTTTTGTATTTTGGTTCTTCGACATATTTCAAATGCCCAAATACATTCTCATGTGTAGCACAAAAATTTGTTTTAACATCTTTCTAACTGCTGAAAACTGGCCTTACAGAACAGGCAGGTGCACAACCAGTCGGTTTTTGTAGTAGTGTTAAGTTAAAATATTTCTTGTTCACACATTGGTATGTGGTGTTTTCTTCTTTGGCACACATATTTTCCAGTTCTTCAGGCTTGTTGTTTGGGACTTTATTCTAATCTAATCCAATTGTAATTAGCATCCGTAAAATCTTTTTTTTACATCTAATCAAACGCAATACATGTTCAATCACTTGTATTTGGAAACTACTGATGCCATTTCACTCCAGAGGCCCAATCAGATTCTGCCCATGTTGCTGCATGCACAGAGACTCAGACAAGCAACAAATAATACACTCTGTCACACACATCCGTCTTACATCAAACTCTTGACAATATGTGAAAGAGATGTCAGTCTTGCTCTATAGCTTTGCAGTTAACAGAAGACGTTTGCGTTTTACATACATTTCAATACTTGTTGCAGCAAGCATGAGGGCTTGAGCCTCATTGAATGTAAAAACACAAAATTCCACCTTTTATAAAACTGAGGGAGTTAGGGGTTCGTTAATGAAAGAGCCGCACAAGTAGCTGTAGAAAAGCTCTCCGAGCTTGTGCAGCCATTATGGTGAGTCCTCCTGGAAATATAGAGAGGAAGAGAGGGGCTTGAACGAGCTCTCATCAAGGTAATGTGTGTGGGAGTGTAGTGTGTGTGTGTGTGTGTGTGTGTGTGTGTGTGTGTGTGTGTGTGTGTGTGTGCGTGCGTGCGAGTACAGGCCAGCAAGTGAATGAGTGACTGAATGAGTGAAAGAGAATCACAGAGGTAGATAGACAGCAGGGAGAAGGTAATCTTCCTCAGAGTGCTGATAGAGGTCTGACATGGTCTACCTTTATGTCTGTGTCTGTGTGTGTGTGTGCGCGTGTGCATGTTGTACATGTGCTATGTAAATGTGTACATACATCTGACTCATCTTGGTCACAGCGTCACATATTGTGGACGTGAAGCCAACATGCTTGTGTTTGCAACTGACCATGTGTCCGTATGCGTGTGTGTGTGTGTGTGTGTGTGTGTGTGTGTGTGTGTGTCTGATGCTTGTGCCCAGTGTGTGTGCTAGGAGGGTTGCTGACAGTGACAGAGAAGCAGGACACTGGGTAATGGAGTTTGTACCAGTCGAGAGTGCATCACACTGACAGATGCTAGTCCCCTCGGACACCGTGGGGGAGGAAGTGCTCATTCACTCTCATTGCCACCTTGTGAGAGGGCCTGGAGTACCACTACACACACACACACACACACACACACACACACAGATAGAGACAGTGATAGGTTACACCATACACACACTCATGGGAGGGCAGAAAGAGGCTAGATGAACACATACACACACACTAAATGACAACAGCACACAGGTTGTACACACCAGCACACATTTTGCACACAGCACAAACTCAGGTGGGTAATGTGGCTTCACACACTTGTTTTTGTCACGTGCGAGGACATTGTGTTGCCTCACATTTTCTTCCCTGGAGGCTTTTGTTAACCTTAAAAAAGGGTCAGTTCACCCAAATAACACAACCACCTCTTTTCATATCTAGTCTTACATATAGTTTGTATTGTTTTGTTTTCAGATACTGCCTCTGTCTCTGAGATGTTTCCTGCAAAAGAATGGGCATGAATGACTTTTCATTTGTGGCACTCACAGCACTTTTTTGTAATCTCATTGAAACCTTGACCGCAACATGCCCAACACAACTGTTAAAAACCGCTAAAACTGAATTATTAAACTAACTGTTCACCCGTTTCCCTGTATCTTTATGCTAAGCTAAGCTAACTGTCTCCTGGCTCCAGCTCCATACCGAGTTGACGGATATCAGAGTTGCATATATATTTTCTCATTTAACTCTGGGCAAAAAAAAAGATATAAGCGTATTTCCTGAAAGGTTCCTTTAACACAATCACATTTTAAGGACTCACCTCTGGGGACAAAAAGGCGGTCCTCACAAAGTTAACAATTCATTTCTAGTTCAGTTTAGTACAAACTGCACATCAGTGGAGGCCAGAGAGCAGCTCACATGCGCTCGCTGTCAAACGCGTACTGCACACAGCTGAACTACACACACTCGTACAAAGACTCATTATCACAAACAGCAACTCTGACAAGTATACTCTACAAGAGCTCTTTTTTTCTCATCCTGTCTGCCGCCTTTTTCACTCTCACACACCCTCATACCAGCACTCGTCATACTCGCAAATCCATTTTAACACATTCACACCCCTCCATCCACACACACAGACAGTATTATGGCACCTAAAAGCCAGCATACAGGTACATTAGAGTGACAGGAGTGTGATCTTGATAATGTGAAGGACTATGGAACACACCACAGATAGAGAGAGAGAGAGAGAGAGAGAG
>JAVQJL010048686.1:0-14007 GCA_036024295.1 Nannoperca obscura
GTACGCGCCTGTAGTTCAAGAGAAGTGAAGGAGCGCGTGGGAAGTGATTCAACACGGTCCACCTGCCACGCGCACGAGTACGTACGTGTGTACACACACACACACACACACACACACACACACACACACACACACACACACACACACACACACCCTTCACCCGAGAGCACCAAATGGTCAACATGTGTCACTATCGCAGTCACAGTCACATTTATAGAGAGACAGGCTTTCTGACCAGACGCTCTCCAATCATTTTAAAGGAGCCAGCATGGCTGGAGACTACCTATAACCAACCAAGAAAAGCCAATAGACCCTTACGCAGAAACCCGCTTTACATAATAATCACATCAGTAAAATAAGTTCATTTGAAGGGATGGGGGTCCGTCCACTATTCCTTTCAGTCCTTTAGTCCAATCTGCATTTTAAAAGACGATTATCTGAAAATCCGAACTAAACGGCACGTAAACACTGAATGATTACTACATAAATAAGCCACCTGAACGCACCGGAGTGGGTCTTCCTTTCTCTTTATTTTCTTTCTTGTCTCTCTCTCTCTCTCACTCACACACACACACACACACACACACACACACACACACACACACACACACACACTCGCGTGCATAGCCAACAGAAGGGCTCGGCACCGACCTTCGAAAGAAAAAAGAAAAAAAGAAAAACTAGCACCCGTTTCCTCGATATCGTAATGACTTCCTCAACAAAACCCTCGCCGTATGCTCGCTCGTTTACACACACACAACCTCCGGGTTTGAAAAGATAACTACAGATTTACCCACAATCACTCACCGCAAACAAGTATGGGCTAATCCAGTGTTTATAAATAAGTAAATTTCTCCCTCCGTTAGCGATGAAAGCGCGGATCCATCCCTCCGTCAAGAACAGAGACTCTGCACTTTTGTTGTCACGCAGGAAGCTCCGACGCTTAGCGAGGCCACAGGGACGGAGCAGAGCAGAGCGCCGGGGAGAGGAGGAGAGAGGCGGCCGGCTGCGGGGAGCCGGGAGGTGGGGCTTCCTCTCCGGCGGGGGCAGGACAGATAGACAGACAAGCCTGAGGGGGCGGGGGTTAGAAGCACCTGCTCCCCCCCCCACCCCACCCCGTCACGCCCCCAGTCCACAGGGCTGACCCCGCATTGCCCCCCCCATAGGATAAAGAATGTCCTGTCCGTCCCCAACCAGGATAGAGAGAATCACTTCCTGTTCATTAAAAATGACCAGATCTATAATTACCTTATATCTACAAGTTCAATATGACAAATAAAAAGAGACATTTCTACAATACATTTCTAAATACATTTTATAAATGTATCCAATATTAATAACTAACTAATTAACTAACTTAATAAAAATAACAATTACGTTCTATTTATGCTTTTACATTTAAAATTGCACAATATTTGTTTGTTTCATTAATTCTAATGTATGTTGCTTTTTTAAAACATGGATTGTCTTTTTCATGCACTGCCCTCATAAGCATTTTTGATTTTATTGCTCAACAAGGATGGTTAAGGGACGATATTAATAATAATGAATTAATAAACATGTTTTCTGTAGACATACTAACAACTCAGATCAGCAAATCTTCCTTGCGGTCACTCCATTAAAAAACACTTACTCCAGAATTCCTTCTGTCTTTGTTCTCAATAATGTATTTACACTCAAATAAAATAAACTAAACAACAATACATCTATTATTCCTGCAGTAGATTGGTTTTGATATTAGTATCTCCAAAAGCATATGATAGGCTGCTATAAGACCATAGAGGTCATATGACTTAATAAGTAGTTCATACTAAGAAATATCTTGGGTGATTCTTAAGCTTTTGCCACAGTTTGCAATAAGCAATGGATATTAAGAAATATTACCTTTTGTTTTGCTAGTTTCTAATATTGCACGACCATACAGTATACAGTAGGTTAATAAAAAGGAGAAAGTAATTCCATCAAGTGACCACAAGGGGACAGCCACTCACCAAAAGCACAGAGAAGCCTCAGCTGACAACCTCTACCCCTGTCTGGCTTATCAATGGTTTTACTGTGGATTAGATACCAACGACTGCACAGGCTGTGAAATCAAAGCCACTCTTGTAAGCAGTAAAGAGAGGGTTTTCTCCAAAAGCCAAGGATGAAAATAAGGATTAAGCAGGTGATGGCTGGGGAGCAAGTGGGATGAGGCCCTTTTCACATTGTGCTGTAAATTGCTAATTGCTGTGATGCATAGGATCAAATGCAGGCCTAATTATGTATTGTGTGTCTCCTGCAACAGCCCACTTCTCCGTGCTAACAGAGAGCTCAGCAGAGCAGAGAAAAGAAACACTACTCAACACACACACCGTTTCCCTTTAGGTAGCATGACCCTCGTTCTTGTAAGTGAGTGAATTTAGTGTGTGTGTGTGTGTGCGTGTGTATGCATTTGTGCAGTGCGTGCTAATGTCTGCATGTATTGTCTTTCATCCAAGTGATAGTGTATCCCTCACCTCTACTTGACCTGCGAGAGAGAGCAGGTAGACAAGGTATCCTGACTAACGATGAAGCATCGAGACCTCAGCCTTTGATCTGCCTGCTGTCTGTACACATGCTACCCCCAGGACAGCTCTCTAGACACCAAAGGAGCCCCCTTCTGTTCCATTAGTCAAATAATCAGTCATTTGGGTAGTAAAATGTCTTAGCTGATTTTTTTTAGTCATTAGTCATTTTTCATGGTCTTTTTTATCACTATTCACTAATGAGCTATTAGGCTTTACTAATTTCTGTTGATTAGTCATTGCTATTAGGGATACGTCATTACTAGAACATGATATCTACATCTCTGGCATCACAAAAATATACACAAACATGCTTTGGACTTTAATAAGCACCAAATCCCACTGGAACTTTTTCCCCCTAATTTAATTAATTGGTGAAAAAAATACTGTGACTATTAGTCGCCGAATATATTTTTATTCAATTATTAGAGACACACACAAACACAAGTGCACTATTAAGTTAAGTTAGCCCTTATCAATCCCCATAGGGAAATTCATTCTCTACCTTTTAACCCATTCTAAAACAGTACAAGTAAGCATGCTCAAGAAGACACGATTGTGCATCAACACATAATCTCACAAATGCTGCTCTCACTGTGTTACATTCCTACCCATTGCAAAAAATAAATCAAAAAGCTTTAATCATGCAATGCAATTAACATATGGCCTAAAGAGTCTGAAAATAGCTTTAAAATGCTTACCCCATTTAAAAACTCTGCAGAGTGGTTAAACATTTATGTTTGCGTTGACACTTTCCGCCACGCATACATACTTTCAAAAATACACATTTGCACTGTGAATCTCCCACAGTGAGCCTTCCCCTGATTACTATTCCTCTCAGCCGCAGGTGCACTACTGTACAACTCTGGAAGGCTGCAGGGTATTCCTCTTTCCCTCTTCCTTTACCCCTTCCACCTTCTTTCTTCAATACTTAACGCCCCCCACGCCCACCATCCCTCATTGATTTGACTACTTGTCATTTCACATCCTGGTTCCTAACATTGCCTCCTCCTCATGATCATCTCTGCAGCCTTTACTTTCCTATGCACCATATCTCCCTCTCTCTAGCCCCCAATCACCCTCTCTCTGTCTCTCTCTCTCTCTTCCTCTCTCTCTCTCTCTCAGCAGCAGACCTGGCCTTAGGCATCGTTAGCTTAATTTAATAAAGGGGCTTAAGCTTTTGAGAGGCTTTTGAAGGATCTGACTGCTGTTACATTCATTACAATCTATCAGCCACTAGAGACACAGCCTTGTTGCATGGCTGAGACAGACAGAGCGCAAGAGTCTCTGTGTGTATATTAATGTGTGTGTGTGTGTGTGTGTGTGTGTGTGCATTTAATAAAATTCTAATTATTAGAGCTATGATGGAATCACACACCTTGTGAACTCACAACTCCTCACTTAGTGAAATGTGTAGTGCAGAATTGGTTGTACAGTGGGTAAGAGTGTCTATGTGTGTCAGTGAACACATCTTAAACATGCCTGTATGCACACTGGTGGTGGAGAAGAGAGTCTGGTGAATGAATTGCACAGCACTGTGAAAGCATGCACGCTTTCCTCCCCCTCGGCATCTAAAAAGAATGGCTCTTTCACCTCCTTTTTGAACTCCCTCGCTCCTCTCAAAGACTAAACTCCCCCCACCTCCTGCCTCGCCTCCATTATGTGGACAACAAGTGGCAGTGCTTTGAGCCTTTGCAATAGGGAGACACCCAGAGGATGGGTTAGAAAAGGCTTCAGCCCCCCTTGTGGACATCCTGCCGGGGCCCCCTTTTACTCTGAGTCTGCTATCCAGACTGTCTTAGGCTTTGCCTCCTACCTGCACAACACCTCATCAAACCAGCAATCCAAGCCAGCACAAAAGAGCAGAAGAAAACCAATAAGCTTTATGTATGTCTGTGCGTGTACAATAATAAGTGTGTGTGTGTGTGTGTGTGTGTGTGAGGGCTGGAGGGCATATGCTATACCCCTCTGGGGTGTGTGTTCCACATTCTTCCCAGGCAGATATTAAATTAAGGCGATCGAGGTAATTAACATGCAGATCAGATGCCACGCAGAAGACAGAAGAGGGGCTATGCAAAGTGACAGGTTAAGCAAGAAAGAGACGGATGGATGGAAAGAGAGTAAGAACAGGGAGAAATAACAAGCAAGAGTGATGCCCTGCACTATTTACCTTGCACAGTTACCAAACATCTGTGCACAGCTGTCCTACACGTATGCATAACAATGTCAGTGGACTAGCAGAGAGAATTCATAGAGCTGCAGCTAATTATTATTTTCATTAGCAATTAATCAATTATTTTCTCTCCCTCTATAAACTTAATTAATGTTTTAGATTTGTCGATGCTTTAACACGTTTTTTGACATGTTTGACACGTTAAACAAACGACTTAGAAACAAACAAAGCACCACCAACTTGAAATGTAAAACTAATTTAAACAGTCCAGTTAGTGATAAAAACCCAGCAGCTTTTTGCTTGCCTGACACCCTTATCCCAGACCTGGCATAAACCACCAGAAATCTCTTGACTGACAGCCACACAGGACCAATCACAAGACATTTACATATCTTCAGCCAATCAGAACTGCTGGGGATGGGATGTCTTTAGGCCTGTGTGTGCTAGAGGAGACTTTGAGGAGATTAGTTGAGGGATGCACAGTAATCTCTTTCATATTTACTTTACATGGCTCAAAATATGCTGCTTATCTGCCCCTCCCCTTATTTACATACATACACATGCCACACCATATGGTGTAGCTCCAAAGGCTTGCTCTAAAATCAGGCCAAAGGCCACAGAACACAACAAGGAAACAAAAAAGAGGGGAAAAAAGGAGATGTGTGGAAGAGACATGGGTTAAAACAGGGAGTAGGGAGTAGGTCTGTGGATTGAGCATGCTTGGCTGTATTCCCTCCTCGCTATCCAAGTGTCTGTGTATGTGTGTGTGTGTGTGAGCAACAGGGAGTGTGGTGAGGCCTATTAACAGACGTAGTGGTAATAGGCAGGGGGAGCCAGGATGTGTCTGAGCCACTGACCTGCCCATTAGCTCTCTCCACTCCGCTAAGCCCTCACATCGATCACCCAGCCACACATCATTGATCTGGAAAACCAGCCACGAGCGCACTACTTAGACATACCCTCTCAGCCTAACTGTGTGTGTGTGTGTGTGTGTTTGTGGGTGTGTGTGTTTGTGTGTTGGGGGGAGCGGGGGGGGTGGGGGTTGTGTTTCTACATGTCTGCAACAGCTTGTGCGCTCCTGTGTGTTTTATCTTTATGGATGTTACACTGGGGTTTGAGTGGACACACACATCCACAGACACACGTTATTACACATACAAAAGGGCCAAGGAATTTAAAAGCCTGTTGTAATATCAGTCCTCCCATTATTCAAATGTATTCCACCTTCCCACCTCTCTGCTGTGACATAATTAACAATGTACACTCCTCTATTAGCCACACTGGCGGCAGCTAATTGTTAGCTGTCAGTGTGAATGTTCAGAGCACATAGACACCCTTAACCCTCAGACAGGCACAAAATAGATATGTACTCACACAGCTGTGTGCATACACACTTCTACACTTACTGTACGTCAGTTTCTAATACTATACTTTGACCTGGATACAGGGCTATGCTCTAGCTTCTGCTAATTAGATCAAATTGTTCGTTCCTCACTCTCATTGTAGAGATGAAGCTCCACCGCCCTTTCCCCTCAATGCATCAGTACAAAGAGGCACCTGAATAACTATTTTTCTGTCCGACTAAGCGAGAAAGAAAGATGAAGAGAGAGAAGGAGATACAATGGGAGATTACTGAAGTTACAATGCTACTGTCATGCTTACAGCAGAATAATATAATGTGGTGTTAGAGGTACACGGCAAAGAGTTAGGGTGCTTGAGCTGTTTTTACATATACAAACACTCATAAGCACCTGTAAATGTTTGCAAACACTTTCTAACACACTGCACGTCAATCACTGGTGCTATAGCACTGTAAGCTGTAATGCAACAGTTTGAGCCAACAAAGCAATTAAACTGATGAAACAGCTCTTAGCGCAGCATACCTTACTGTAAACAAGGACCTCGATGTGTCACTGACTTTGAAAGTAAGCTCTGATATCCCTTGTTCTCATGGAGTTTTATACAGTATATGAGAGGGATCCACTGCAATGACTTGAGGGAGAGTGGTATGTAAAAGTACAAGGATGATAGTTTTCTGACTTGTATTTCACCTTTTAAATAAAAACAAAGCCCACAAAAACCTGGGACCTTTTTCATCATCCCCGCCCCCTCACACATACACAAACACACACACACACACACCCCCCCCCACACACTCCCATATCCTCTCACCCACACCCCCACACACACATACCCTCAAACAGATGGCACAGAGACGATGATAGCCAAACCAATTATTTACCTAATTATGACTTACCACTTAACAGCATAATCTCCCCCCGCAATTGTTAGGTATTAAAATAGGGGTGATTAAGGAGGTTATGCAAATCTAAACAAAACCATTACGCTTGCAATAGAGTTAACAGGGACAACCCAGTGTGTCCATTCAATTGATCCACACTGAAAATTCCTGTTTCTCTGGTTTGCCTGTCCACAAACTTATATCATCATGCATAGAGTAATAAATGTACAGGAAATGGAGAGAGAGCGGGAGAGAGAGATGTAGCAGCCAGCAATGTGAGTTCAAGCCCATGCTAATAGGGTAATTGCATTGATTTCCATTTAGCTGCACTTTCTGATGTTATTTACAACATTTAACCCAACAAACAAGGCCTTTCTCTCTTCTCCCAGCTTGCTTTTAACCAGCCTCGGCATGCTGTCAACCCCTTTTCCTCTACCCTCTGCCCCCCCTTCCCCCTTTTCACAACTGCCAAAACAGCCAAATACATTATTAGGCCATTAATAGCAGTCACGCTTACACATCCCTCCACCCCTATCCCTCCGGATTCATTCCAGTATTGCCATCTCTCCCTCTCCTCCTCTCAGGCCTGTTGGCATGGGCAGTGAGCTGCTTTGAAGTGGCCTTGTTTATTCATCCAGCCTGAGATGTGGTTGTGTGTGGTGGGGTGAGGGGTGGGAGGGCTTTGTTTTGGTGGACCAAATGTCAAGGCCTTGTACGTGTTAAGAACAAATTATGCTTTTCATTCAAGGTGTTCTGGACCTTTGTAGAGGCTCCCATCACAGCTGAGGTGCACCTCCTCAAAAGGTTGGGGCCATGTGGGATATGTATGCAAGAACTGACTGTTTGGGCTGCTTTGTGTTTCCCTCTGATCTCAATGAATCTGGTGTAGGTGTTGATGATAGTGAACATGCTGAAGAAAGGCTACACAAATGTGAATCTTTTCATCCAAAAATGGATTTCCTATGCAAACCTATGCATGCAGTAATTGTTGCTCTTTTTAAAAAATAAGAGACTGTAAACATAATTACTTCAGGTATACAAAAAATGCACAGCACTGCCCATCTGCTGTTGTGGCAGTGCTATGACAGCCAACAGGTTAAATCTAATCTGCCTTTAGAGGTCTGTCTTCTCTCACCCGTCTGTCTCAAATGTCTCACAACAATAGACTATAGAAAGAGAGAGACAGAGAGCGTGAGAAAGAGTGTGGCATTGATTAGCATGCAGCAGACAGAGCGTTGTATTAGTGCTATATTAATGTGGTGGTCACGTCCGGAACACAGACAGACTGCATTAAGCTCATCATCACTCCTCTGCACACATCAAGGACCTGCAACCTACCACACTAGTTAAAGAGCAACAGGAGATGTGGTAGATGTCTGTGTGTGTGTTGAGTGCATATAGTTCACTTTTTCACTCATTGGAGAATGTGGGTTAACATTGAGACTGGGCAGGGGGTTATTCTTATACCATGAGCACAATGTAAGTAGGAGTGTTTTGTACAAGGGGAACATATGTGCTCTGTGTGCTGTGTTTGTGAAAAGCATCCTCACATATGACTAATTTCATTCACATCCAAGGGCTGCGTGGGCGGTATAGTGGCTTGGTATTACTAGTGTGTGCAAGTATGCATGTTATACATACATAACGTCTGGTCCATAAGTATTTGGACAATGATACCATTATTGTAATTTTGCCTCTGTACATCACCCCAATGGATTTAAAACAAAGCAATCAAGATGTGATTGTGAGTGCAGACTTTCAGCTTTAATTCAAGGGGTTTAACAAAAATATCACATTAACCGTTTGGGAATTACCGCCATTTTTATACACGTGCTTTCATTTTCAGAGGCTGAAATGTAATTGGACAATTGACTGAAAAGCAGTTGCATGACCAGGTGTGGCCTGTTCCTTCATTATTTCATGACAAAGTAAGCAGATAAAAGGTCTGGAGTGGAATTTGCATTTGGTAACTTGAACTCTCAATATGCAGTCCAAAGAAGGTGTAAGTGAGGGAGGCTATTATTAGGTTGAAATAACAAAACAAACCTATCAGACAGATAGCAGAAACCTTAGAAGTGACCAAATCATCCTCATTCTTTAAAAGAAAGAATGCACTGGTGAGCTCAGCAACACCAAAAGGCTGGAAGACTATGGAAGAAAAACCCCTTCACAACATCTGGCAAAGTCAAGAACATTCTCGAGGAAGTAGGCATATCATTAAATCTACAATCAATAGACGCCTTCATGAATGTAAATTCAAAGGGTTTACCAAATATGAAAATAACTGGTAAAGCTCAAGAACAGAAATGCCAGATTAGACTTTTACAGACAACATTTTTTAAAGCCTGGCCAATCCTGGAACACGATTCTTAAAACAGATGAAACCAAGATTAACTTGTACCAGAATGATGGTAAGAGAAGAGTATCCAAAGCATACCACATTATCTGCCAAACATGGTGTAGGTAGTGCTACAGCATGGGCATGTATAGCTATAAAATTATCTGTATTTTTATTATTATGTTAGTTTGTCCAATTGCTTTTGAGCCTCTGAAAATGGAGGGACTAGTTGCAAAAGTGACTGTAATTCCTAAATGGTTGATGTGATATTTTCGTTAAACCCCTTGAATTAAAGCTGAAAGTCACTTCTTGATTGCTTCATTTCAAATCCATTGTGGTAGTGTACAGAGGCAAAATTACAATTACAATTTGTGTCACTGTCCAAATACTTATAGACCGGATTGTATGAGTGTAGGTTATTCAAAGTGCACTGCAGTACCATCAGTGCCCAAACACTGCAATGTTAGCACCATGCAGTAAACAGAGCTCCAAGGTAAGTACACCTGCCTTTCTGAATAGGTAGTCATTTTCACAAAGGCAAGGAGAGTGTCAGGGTTCAGCCACTGAATATGTTGTTTGAGTGGTGTAAGGCTTTCATTCTATAACAGCCATTTTTCAGTAGATTAGGAGGTGATTGTCAAAGGAAGTTTGAAGAAGCTTCTTTAAGTGTGTTCCATTCACTTCCTCTGTCCCTCTTATCTTAAACATATACCATATACTATCATTTCACTGAGTACTGATGGCCTTTAAGCTGAGGAGCATGTGGCTTCCTGTTCCTGATGCAGCCATCTTTCAAATCCATCTACTTTCTCTTTCTGAGACATTGAATTAACTTGGCTGATAAAAAGGTCTACAATACAAAAAAGCTATTGTGATGTAATTTGTCTCTTGTGCTTTACAAGGAGATACAATGACTATGCTGTAACATCATGGCCCACGTTAGCTTTGAGGGTGCTTTTACAAGAAAAAACGGTGTGGTCCCTGCAAATAAAAGTTAAGATAATGATACATCTTTACACACTAGGTATAGGTATGTTCTCCTTACTCTCCCTCCCTCCATTACTTTCTTTCCCCCTGGGGGTTCAAACAGCAGTAGCAAGCGCTCTAGTGTAAGACGATAAGGGAGGCTAAGGCGCTTCTATCCCTGCAGAACACACACACTCTGAGGGATAAGCTATGGACTACTCCGGATCCTCGAAACACACAAACAAGAAGAAGCAGACTTTACAAAGCAGAAGCTCTCATCTCACCGCTAAGCAAGCAGAGGAAGGAGGGAGGGACGATGAGGAGAGAATGAAAGGATTTAGTCTTCATCTGTGGCTGAACATGCCATCTCCTCCTCCCTGTTAGCACAGATTCCCTTGCTTCCCTTTACTTCTAATTGCCAATTCAGCTCTCTTTTCAGCTCCCTGAAACACCCCCTGTCTTTGGACAACTGGGTTACTGATGACTGATGAGATGAAGCATTTGGTAACACTCTTTACATTCCAAAGCAACATAAGCTATGGCTATGAACATTAGAAACACATTCCTTAAGCCAAGCACACGCTTCACACTCCTCTGACACACTTTCCCTGCATGCAGATGGTGTGTGTTTAAAGCCAGCAGGGCGAGGCCGTGCATGTCAGTGTGCGTGTGCATCTGCGGTACGTGGGTAAATGTAGTGTGCCTGTGTGTGTATGCGCGAGCGCTCGATGTCTCACCTGGGGGACGAAAAATTAACACAAGCAAATTTTACTGCGTTCATTTTCATTTTGCTGGTAACAAGACCATCTGCTAACCATCCTGCTTCACAAAAAAAAAAAGTGGCCTATGCTGCAATCACTCCAACAGGCCCCTATCTTCCACCTCACCCCTTCCACCCTCTCTCTCTCCAACACAGTGAGGAGCAGAGATAACACCTCAAGGCCATGGTGTTGCTGCCAGCCTTTAAACCTCTCCATCTCCCTCTGCCTTGCTCTCTGTGGTTTTTGTGATGAAAGAGGGGAGGCAGATCAGAGGAAAACATGGCAGCCAAAAGACTTGTATCCACAGCCAAGGCTAAAACCAGAGCACAGAGTCACTGCTCTTCACCATTCACCTACAGCACAGACTTGTGGACACCCACCTACGGGCACACACACATCCGTAGCAAACGTGCACATAAAAAAAGATATTGACGTACATAAAAGCCAAATGTGTTACGAATATACAAAATATTAAATAATGCATGTTTGCACCAACACACAGAGGAACTGATCTGTTGGAGTGTGCACGTGTATGTCTGTGTTGGTATACAGATGGGCTCCAGTGGGCTGTTACAAACTCCCTCTGACAGCAGCTTAACGAGGGCACTGGCCTTTGGCTTCTGCATCTGTGTCGGTGTTGAGCAGCCAAAACTCACAAGCACACTGATTAATAAAAGCTTAAATGTATGTACAATGTAGAAATCCACACATTCAGTTCAGCATGTTATATATGCTCAGCTAATACTGTTGCAAATCATCTTTATGCTTCATACTACACGTGGGAAGACTGCACTTTTCAGAATAACGTTTGGAAGTGTTTTGTTTGTAGCAAATAATGACACGAGAAAAGAAAGAAGGAGTGAGAGGAATTCACAGATCTAATTAGCAGATAGTTAGCAGCAAAACAGTTGAGTCCAATTAGGGGATGTGTTGTAGTGTATGTAGAGAACGGTTTAAATGCTATCCTGATTATCAAGGCTGTTTATTTGTTCTCTACCAGGAGACATACTTGGTGCATCTGAGAATCTAGGTTTGGACAAATGGGGTGAGAGTGGAGCGAGTGTTTATTTTAGATTGAGTGTAAATTAAAGAGTAGTGTGCCTGAGTGTGTTTGTGTCTGTTAGAGGTTTGGGTGTTAGGGAATGCATGTATCCACCTGTGTGCGTGCATGTGTGTGTCTCCATTGGAAGATAGCACTCAGTTGTCTGATGCACTTAGACTCCTCATTAATATCCAAAATCTTCAGAGCCCCAAGTCTCTGCTTCACTGTCACATACCACAAACACACCCCATCTCTCTCTCTCTCTCTCTCTGCTCCCTCCCTTCCTTTTGGCAGAGTCTCCCCCTGTCGGCAGGTGCACGCTCCGGTGGCAGCCAAAGTGCCAACCTGCCCTCCATATGCCCGCCTCCGCAGTGCCAGCTTACTCCTGCCACTCCCCACCAGGATTCAGCTGGCCGGCCCTCCCCAAATCTGTTCCCCCCACTCCCCATCCATTCCTCCCCCACACTCATCAGTATCCACCCCTAGCCTTTCTTCTCCCACACACACCCCTGACCTCATCCCTCCCGTGCCAATTCTGCCTCTTGCCTCGCACAAAGCGGTGAAGCACTTTCAGCAGCCCGCTCACATCCACTTGTGTTATCTTTCCCATGTGCTTCATCATCCCCCCTTTAGCCCTTTTCTCACCTTACACTTTGCATCCCTCTGACCTTCATCTGCTGTTCACAACCCTCCTAAGCATCCCCCAGTTGTCCAACTCTTTTCTGAGACCTCCCTTGACATGATGCCGAGAGACCGGAGCAGACACTCACAGAGCCAGGAGCCAGGCCACATCAATCAGCACCGGAGTGTAGGACGACTGTGTGTCAGATTGATGCATCATCCTTCAGCTGGTTTTACTCTGGGATTTATAGGGAAACCCGCTCCCGGAACAGCAGTGTAGAGCATGTTTTACCACTAGCAAGTTACTCTAGTCTCTATTGGGCTCAGGGCATCAACGCATAGTGTGAGAGGAAGTGTGTTTATGTGTGTCCACTCACTTAGAGCTGTGGGTGTAACCTTGTCTGACCTTTCAGCTTGTACCGTTTTCCCTATGGGTGTGAAACCACCCCTATCAAGGCTACACTCTAACACCAAGCAGCCAAACAAACAAGTAAACACATGGACACACAAACACAGCGCCCATAGGGCTCGATGTGAGAGAGGACGAGATATACCACCAAACCCTTTGCCCCCTTTTTGTTTTGCAAAAAAAAAGAAGGAGACAGGCATCATTTCTCGTGCACATATTGTACACGCGCATGGACCAAATACAAACAAAATGTGTGAGATTTATTCTCAGCAATAGCCACTGTGCTATTTGTTTTGTGGTTGCTGTAAGGCTTCCATAAACACAGAGTGATCCTGTGCCCTCTCCTCATTACTCCTTCTCCCGAGGAAGTCATCTGACCGGCCTGGAGCCATATATTCAGGTCACAGCCATCATCTATCATCCATCATCGAGTCTCTCCCTGTCTCTCCCTTTCACACTCACACACAAATTCAGTGTGTGACACTAAATTTAATAGGATGTTTTGGACCCAGTTACTGATCACTCGCCCCATGCAAAACCACTGTCTGAGAACGACAGACAGTGAAGGGGAGAGTAAGTAAGCGAGCGAAGATATGGACAGGGGCAGGATAGAGAGAGAGGAAGAAAAAAGATAGTGAGAGAGAGAGAGAGAGAGAGACCTTGCCTCAAGTCATCTCCAGTCTTTAACAGGATGTGATGAGTTCTCGCCATTCTCTTAATCTGTCTCCCATGATTCATTTCCATTTCCTGTGTGCCGAAAGGCTGGCAGCTCGGCACCAATCAGCCGTACTGAGGCACACAAACAAGCGCGCGCGCACACACACACACACACACACACACACACACACACACACACACACACACACACACACACACACACACACACACACACACACACACACACACACACAC
>JAVQJL010048688.1:0-10373 GCA_036024295.1 Nannoperca obscura
TATTTCTTTAAAGTTAAGACTAGTTTAAAGTCATCTTCATTGAAAAGTACAGTGCTTTTCCTTCAAAAATAAGGACATTTCAATGTGACCCCAAACTTTTGAACGGTAGTGTACCTCAATACAATATCTATGTCTATTCATCCTCTTCTCACCGTGATATTGTCAAGATCATTTCATGGCAATCCATCCATTTGTCAAGTTGTTCAGATTTTTGGTCTGTGCCAAAGTGCTGGGCAAACCAACATTGCCATCCATAGAGCCAAGTTGCTAGCACGGCTAAAATTGCTTAAAATGTCTACAAAACACTAATGTGTAATTAATGTAGGAAAAGTAGAGAATTTCCTGAACACACACAGCTCATTCCTTTCAGCTGGAGTGTTGTTTCATTTGTGAACACACGCGAGGACACACATACACACGTGTGTGCAATGCGATACACAGTCCTACCAATGGTTCTGCACTATTCCACTGATCTACAGGTGGCGCTAACAAGCCGAGATATGCTGCAGCAAAGGCAGAGACTACAAGAGAGTAAACATGGATGCAGGATTTAAAATACTATTAAAAAAACAGCTTTTTAAGCAACGTGTTTGTTAGACCTCAAGGATACATGCAATGTGTTTTGGTGAGTAATCCTGAATGTAAACAAAACTTTTGTTTGTTTGGAAGAAAACTCCACAGGACTCATCTAAGTGAACAAAAGGGTTTTATTAGTTACATTTTGACAGTGAAAGAATTAGCATGCAGATTAGCATGCCTAATCTTCCTAGTGCTTTCCCACACAAAGAAAGTGGCCATTTAACACAAATTTATTTCAGAGACAACAAACATTGTCAAAATGCAGCAAATCAATGAAGCGAACGATGTTAATAATTTAATCACATGCATGCATTAGTGCCAAGTCTTACTGTTAAAATGCTGGCAAGCCTGTATGTTTTGAAATTTATCACGACGGAACTATTCACTTAAGCTAAATTTGTTTGTCTCGTGTTAATTTTCATTGTTACATAATATGTGACTTTTATGTTGATTACACTCGGTTCAAAGGAATAAACAAGTGTTTGCCTAAAAGGCCTTTTTTGGAAGACATGTTCATGAGCCACAAAGGCCCTTTTGTCAATATGTCAAAATACAAAAAACATACAAAAACAAACCAAAAAAGAAAGAGAAAAGGTAAAATTTCTGCTCATTTTACAAGACGCCCTTGTTTCTTCTTACAAAGTGAAAGATGGCGCCCAAAAATGATAGATGCTTGCTCAACTGGTTGCTATTATTGGATCAAACGTGTGACAGAAACTGTGAAAACTAAATTAAAGCGAAAGTCCTGCTAAAAGAAAAAAAAATCAGAAAAAGTGCTTCTAAACTTCAAGTTTCAGGAGATATTGGCTGAAAATGTAAGGACTGCAATCTGAATGGTGTATTTCATCTTTCAGATTTATTTGTAGGGGCCCATTTTTGTAATATATTCACAACTCTCGAAAGACAGAGAAGAGGAATATTAATCAAAGGCATTTGACTTTTAGTTCTATGTGGCGCCCCTGCCAGATTAAGAAGCTTACCTGTAATGGTAGCGACTGCCATGACTCCCAAGTTCTTAAAAACAAGAAGTACAGATTCAAACTAGTTTAACTTTGTGTAAGTAAACTCAATATACTGTATTCAGCGTAAAGCTGTGAGAGTTATTACAAAAATACTGTATATGCTCAGGACGTCAATAGGGGAACTTGCTCAATATCTATTAACAATAATTATTTAGGTATTTAGATAGTAAGTGTGATAGCTGCACAGGCTACTGCAAACGTTTTACAAAGACCGACCTGTCCTGAAGCAGTAACGCTGCATCCTGTCTGCCCTCAGACCCTGCTCTTCTTTCAGCGCTCTCCAACAAGGAAAATCTACTCCACTGGTTACCCATGTTTGTTTCTTTTTTTATCTCGAGCATCCGAAACTTTTCTTCGATGCTTCTTAGGTTTCTCCTCCGTACTCCTACTTACTGTAGCCTACTCCGTCACTACGGTTTCTTGCCTCAGCTCCAGCAAACCAGGGCCATGTAGGGTGAACTAAGTTTATGCAAATCATGTGATCGTCAAGCAGTCTGTGCAGCGCAGGAACGTCACCACACATATTAAAAGACTGTACTGTGAAATACAGAGAGATTGACCAGACGAGCTTAATCAGCACTGTCTAACCTCATCTGGCAACGGCTTGAATGTAACGGACGTTGATTTATATGTAACAGTCCCGCGCTCCAGCTTTTTAGACCAGTCTACCACCTTTGACTCTCTGCTACCATATTTTTATTTTGTCACACCCACCCACACAGTAAAGAAAGCTTCCTCCCACATGTTTGAGCAGCAGGCTAAGACTTGTACTTGGCCAGGATAAATACATTTTCATTTTCATTCTGCACACAGGCACACACACATATTTAAACACAAACCATGAATGCAAGAGAAAAACTACTACTGTGGGCTACAAAGAAGGAAAGAAAGAAAGAAAAAACAGAAATGGCTTAAAGCAAATGTGAAAGAGGTAGCATATGAGCACTGACAGAGAGATTGAGAGACTGTAAGAGTTCCGTGGTAAAGTAATGGAGATTTTATACAGTGGCCATTTATGCCTGCTGCCACATTATGTTTCATGATGTAAAAGAAGTGTGAGCCTCCATTGTTATACCAAAAAGCTGTTTGCTAATTATCCGTCAAGAGAGCACTTGACTTAATGCAACCCTGTGTAGTTTTACCCTTTGTTTTAGTATAATGACAAGCTGTGAGTAGAAAAGTAACTTCATACTCACCAACAGCTAGAAGCAAGAAGTACAGAGGCAAATGTCTATCATTTTCAGACCAAATAACAGGCATTATAAAGTATCTATGGGCTCCACCAACATTACCAAATCCCTTTTCAGTGATCCACAACAGTATCTTCAAGTCTATTTAAATATCTTGCATTATATATTCCATCATCTGGTGTTACATTAATGATCGAGTTGATGGTGAATGCCTCAAGCATGGCTGCAGAATTTCCTATTAGTGTAGTCCAGTTGAGGTGAAATCAGGGGAAAACGATATTTATGGTGCACGGTTTGCATCATGCTCCTTAGATCATTCGGACAAATCAGAAACAGCGGGTGATGGCAATGGCAAAACAGGTTTTACTGAATGGATTACATGTGATTATGTTGTATTTATTGGCTTTTTACTTTACAGGCATCTAATGCTTGAATAGATGTGGGGATTACCAGTTTATGGAGGTGTTTAGCCATGCCACCTTTGTGGCTTTGTGGATGGCAATATCAGTTGGTTGTTCCACCACTTTGGTCCAGACTGAAATATCTCACCAACTATTTGATGGATTTTTATGGAACTTTGTATAGACATTCAGATGAATCCGTCTGACTGGTGAACCCCTGACTTTTCATCTAGCACCTTCATGAGGCTTCCATTTTTTGTTTTTCAGTGATGTGTCCTGATCACTATTAGATTTCATGAAATGTTTTGTTCCCATCAGAATAAATTTAAAAAACTTTGTTGGTCCCTTAACCTTGCCTCTAGCACCATCATCAGGTCAAAATATTAATTTGTCCAATACTTTGTTTGACCAAATACCTGTAGAACTAATGGCATTCCCATTAGCTGTTAGATGTTAGAATGCTAACACACTTAACTAGGATGAACATTGCAACGTTTATACTTGCTAAACATTAGCTGTGTCTCAGTTTAAGGGCCGCATCCAGTTTGGAGGATCCAAGAGGTTCAACCTATCCCAAGATTCATTGCAGAGGATATGGCATCCCCAAATGTACCCTCAACGGCAGCTGAGGAGGATTATACCTTTAAATGTAAGCATTGGGTTTCAACTCACTTGCATAGCTAACGATACACATGTTTAAAAAAAACCAAGGGGTCTTTAAAAGCTCAATCCTCAACTGCAGCTGTCAAGGTTGCAAGGCAACTGGAGCAGCGCTCCATGACACTGGTGACAGACCAGACCAGACTGTCTCAGTTAACAGTGCTTAGTTCGGCCTTCACAGTTTGTGAAGGCCGTGCCTGAAATGAGATACAGAGATTGTCATTATGAGCAAGTTAGCATGCTGATATTAGTATTTAGCCTGTGGTGCAAAGTAACTAACTACATTTATTTATTGTCATATAATTATTCAATGTGTTTACCATTATAGTGTGCCTTTGTTTGCAGCACTCCTGGTTTCTACAGTACAATGTTAGATATTATCTTATCATACATGTTACAGAATTGAATGCAGATTAACATAATGACTCCACCCAGCTAGACAAACACTCTTGTCACTCACCTCTTCTCTCTCTTCTCTTCACCTTTTCATTCGAAATCTGTTGCTGGCACGCAGTCCATCCTTCACCCGACTGGATTACCTGCCAGCACCAGCTGCCAAATGTGTACAAGCTTTTAACACTGGGACTCAATTGGCTGGTTTCCATGCCTGTTAAACACATGCATGCACACTTACGCACTAAACAGACACACACACACGTGCGAATGCGTGCCATCCGCAACAGCTGCGTTGAGATTTGTATAAAACCAGCACTGAACCTTTCCGCCATACATCAGCTCTCAGCTGAAGTTTCTCTACCTTGGTGATTACAAGGTGATTATATGATTAAGTTATTTCACAGAAATAGAACACACAACAGCAAGAGAGTGAGAAAAGAACCTGTGATTTCCTAATTGAGTATGAGCTTCGAAATGCAAAATCTAAAAGCTTAAACCTAATTGGCCCGTGTATTAATATTAGTTATAATATAAGTAGTATAAACTCTGATTAAAGCACTTAGGTGTAGAACTGTGATTATAGCACCTACTGTATCAATTTATTTTCTGCCAGCATAAGCTTTTATGTGTAGCAGGATGAGACAATCCCACAGCATTTCTTTCAGCAGTTCTGTGTGTCACCAAAGTCAAAAAGTTTCAAACCTCACATATAGGGCGTTTACAGGGCCTGATACCTGTAGGCGTCAAAGACAAATTGTTTTTTAACTTGTGTGCACAGATTAGTAATGTGTGCTATCGCATTAATTAACTTGTGTGCATGACTAAGTAACATACCCTCAAATTACAATTTTCTTCAAAAAAAAGAACATAATGTTAAACAAAATAGTTAATATAAAAAATAAAGCTTAAGGGATGTCAAGGATAACACAAAGTTTGTGTCTTTCCAAAAGCAAAACAAAACTGCATTAAAAGAGACTAATTTAGATTAGATTCCCATGGACTCCAGTTATTAGGCTGCACAGTGGCATAGCATAGCATAGCCAGGGCTTTAATGTGGATTTATGAACACAAATGTATTAAGTGGCATTCATTTAATATTTGGCCACTTAGTATGGAGCCAGCTGGTTGCTAACTTTGTCTCTCTGCTATTTGGTGCTGGGAAGGTACAATACAGAGGGTTTATTTGAGGTTTTCAACTGGAAACAGCTGATTGCTTTAAACAAGGCTGATGAAAGCAGTAAGACTGAACCGAAATGTTAGACATTGGATTCAAATGTTTCTTAGAGCTGAGGGAAATTGCAGAGTCAGGTGAGTTCTCTGTGGGTTTGTCACTGTGAGCGACCCCTTTCATGTTACACATAGTCATTGCATCTATTGTTAATATAAAAATATTAGGTAGTGCAGCTTTAATGCAGTTCTGTCAGGACCACTTAAGTCAAAGAAAACTTAAATTTCAATTGCAGTATTTCTATATGGCAGCATGTCTCCACTCTGCGAGCTCACCTCCCTGCACTTCCATACATGGAAGGCAGGGAGAGCAGCAGCATAGACTCTCCTGGGGTACAGAGCAGAGCAGGCATCAATGACAACAAAAAATAACATTGATTGAGTCAGTCATAGCATGAAAGGAGGAGCTGGGGTGGAGGCGGGTTGCAAAGTGGCTTGCAGAGGAACAGGTAGGCAGGTTAAAGCAGCTTAAACAAGACGCCCTTTATGAAATCTGTCAACGGGTGCAAAGAAAGGAATCAGCTGAGCCATTTGTGTTCTGACTTTGTGTCCTAACTGAACTAACTCTAGGATCAATTTGACTTATTTACTTGTTTAGATACAGTATACTCTAAAACAACAAAGGCAATGGAGTCTTCCCATCTCTGAACTGTTTTACTCTGTAAGGACAAATCTGGAGTGAAGAATAACATGAACATCCGCAAGATTTGTAGATAAAGGTGTGTTGTCATAAAACTCAATATGGCTGTGTTGTGTTGCCAAGTTTCAGTTGAATAAGTTGGTACTGGAAAGATGGACATTATTTTATCGGCACTGTCATATTGCTGTTCACCTTTTTTGCACTGGTATTTCATTTTTTCTCCAAAAGTTGCCGTACTTTCCTGTCTGTCAGCATGTTTTGCAGGTGAACGTAGGACCAAAGGTAGAAATGTGTAGAAACTCCTTGACAGTGTGGCCTGATCCTACTACAAAGCACAGTAATAAGCACAGAGGTCAGCATTTTCTATTTCGGTGACTCCACACACACAAAAACAATGCATCCGCTCCTCCACACACACACACACACACACACACACACACACACACAAGCAAGCTAAATGACAAGCACTTCTGTTCCTTGGGCCGGAGTTTTGTTCCACTTTATTTTCTGCCAGTTTCAAAATTATGCTACCATCAGCGTCTGCAACGTTTTATTTTTCTCATTGAAGCTTTGACTGACAGTCTCCCTTAGTGAGGCTGCCTGGCAGAGTGGAGTAATAAGGGAGACAATGGACATGTCTCTCTTTCACAAGCCGGACTGGTTTTGTTGTTTGGTTTTGTTGTTTGAGAGAGAGAAAAAGAGAGTGAGCAAGAGAGAGAGAGAGTGACGCAGACATCAGTAATGTGAGAGGAAGGATCACATCTCTCTTGCTTGGGTGCACACAAGGATGCTCCTGAATCCAAATACCACATTCAGCAATGCTGCAAACATGCATTTGACACAAACGCTGTATGCCTGTAATTTTTATTGATTTTTCTTCACTGTTATTCAGATTTAGTATAACTTGGTGGAGAAACCCTAACTGAAAATAACCTAATGACCTTTTCTCATTTGGTATAATGTTATATTGAAAGAAACTGAACTATACTAAAATTATACTCAAAAGAGACTGTTCAGTGTCAGTTAGGAGCAGAAGGTTCTTACTGGGGTCATCCAGTTGTATAATATAGTTCAAAGAGAGAGTTACTTTTTGTCTCATAATGAGTAGACGGTGTATAAGTCTTCTTCTCTTCATTATTCTTTATAGGAATTGTTCATTATTCATACATGTTGGGGATGTGGATTTTGACGGATCTTCAAAATAAATGTTTAAAGGAAAAATCTCTGATGAATACACGTCATGGCCGAAAAGTATCTGGATAACCAAACAAGTATGTGTACAGCCAAGTATTACACCCATATGTTACTGCTGAACATCTCATTCCAAAACTAACTATGGGCATTCTTTATTTATGTTTATTTTCATTAGGAAAAGTTTTCAGCATGGACCAGTGCCACATACAACAGTATTTCTAGCCTTTTGAGCCGCCAGTCTCTAGATGGGCCTTATACAAATAGGCCCAACTCAACACACGGGGGAAAAAAATACAAGCAACACAGAGCACAAACATCAATACAGTAAAGATAATAAATCAGTATGTTGTGCTATCGCAGCTTTGACTCTTCTGGGAAAGCTTTGCACAAGATTATGGATGCTGGCCGCAGGGATTTTCCTCCCTTCCTTCAGGATTGACCAGGCCTGGCTCGCAGACGACATTCCACTTTATACCAGAAGTGTTGGATGGGGTTGAGGTCAGGGCTCACCAAACTGAGAAACCAAACACCAAACTGAGAAAACCATTTCTTAATCGAAGTGAGATTGACCTTGTGAGCCGCCAGGCCCATAAGTAAGGAGGCAGAGGCAGGACATAAAGCAAACCCAGCTGTGAGAATTTATTTATGACCAAGTGCCTGAAATACATAAAAACACTGCAGCATTCACCGACCAACTGCCATGACCAATACCACACCACCTACTAAAACAAAGGGCGGCCTTTTGCAGTCTCCCCCTTGAGTGCTACCTCAAACAGGGCTGACCTAGAGTGGCCTTATTTACGGAGACTTTAGACTGAGAGGACCTCCGTTACAAGGGACTTGGCTTTGGAAAGGTCCTTCCTCAAACTGCTGCCAAAAAGTTGGAAGCCAACTATTGTTTAAAATATATTGCCTTTACTGGAAATAAAAGGCCTCGCCCGAAATATGAAAAACAGCCCCGCTGACGTGATCATGGTGGGGAGTGATAATAATGAGGTACACTCAGAGGATTACAAGTCTCCTGACTTCACAGCACTTGCAGACTCACTGACTTAACGGGCACATTCCCGGGGAAGTCTCCGAGTGCTTAGTGTGGTCGAAATCCACACTGTCTGCGGACTCTCTGCAGACTTCCAGGCAGTCCTCTTGGGGTGCAGACTTCAGCAGGCTTCGCTTGGAAGATCATCCATAGTTCATAGCAATGTGAACGTGATGGTGTAAAACTAATAATTTACATAGATGTAAACGTTTAGAGAGCAGATGATGGCTTAATTATACAGTGAGGGGTTGAATATAGTTTACAGTGAGAAGAAGTATGCCATGTGAGTGTGGCAAATTACTCGAAATGACTGCCTGAACTAGCTCACAGGCTTTGCTTCATTTCTGGTGTTTACGTTTTTATTCTCATTGTTTGGTTTAATAGCTCCAGTGCGCACACACAAGCGCGTAAAATGCATATAAATACACACCATTTCACATGAGAGGCAACGCTTTCAACATAATTTGCTTTTAAAATTAAAAGCAGGACTTTGTATTAACCTTGAACTGCTACGTAATGAATAGACACTAAAATAAAAGCAATTTAGCAGAAAAAAGGAAAGCAAGGGACTAAGACCAATGCGTGTCCTCGTCTGTATGATTCGCCTTGCTCTCATAACAAAGCAAAACAACACCTTCATAAATAACATCTTGTTTGCCACTGATAAAGCAAATCATATTCTCTCTCCCAACAAATGTGGCTCCCAAATCTCATAAACCTCTCCTAACCTTTCATAAATCAGTTTTTTTTTTTTATCCTTTCATTCTTTGCTTTCTGTCTTTGTGACCCCCCCTCTCTTTTGGATCTGCTGCACTGCTTTATTGTCTAGATAAGTCGTGGCCAGCAGGATTTTTTCAAGCACAATGCACTTTTGTTATGAAGGTGGAGGGATTAGTGCTTGAGATTAGCTGATATCATCTGTAACTCTTACCAGAAAGAGCATATAAGGGCTCGAAAAAACAATCACTTTCCCAGCTTCCCAAACGGAGATTTAAAGTTTGGAGAAATGCTATCTCTCAGCTCTTCCCTTTATTGCTGTTGACATTTCTACATTTGATTAATAAGAGGCAAACGAGCGTATTTGGATCTAAATGTGTACACGTCGAGAGAAGACTTCAAAACAGGAGTAGGTAAAGCTCAGAATCCAGACAAAGAGTTAAATCCAATCTCCTGCTTGTTCTGAGTTGTGTAAGATAAAGGTGTTTGGTTTCTGCTGGTGTTGAGCAGGATTTGGACCCTCCAGAATTATGTCACATTGAAAGGGTTTGATAGGCGAGAGATCGCGAGAGAGCAGGAGACAAAGAGACCCGTCCAGAAGACGTAAATGAGACTGTGTGTTTGTGTGTTTACGCAGCGCTCTCTGGGCCGCCCGGTTCCTCTTATTATCTTATTCCTGTTTTGCCTCCCCCGTTGTCTGAGAAGAACTGTTCTGTTCCCCGAGCATGGCTCTATCTTCGAGGCTATCTCCCTCGGGGTGAGTAGCAAGAATAAACCAAAATTGAATTCTTTGGAATTTCGATTTTTTTCTCCCTCCTGCCCAAGGTCTTCAGAATGGCTGCTTTGCCTGTCAAAGAAAGAGCTGGGGCTTATGTAAATAATGACAAAGAGGTAATAGAGCTTTAAATTCACTACTCAATAACGGAGATAGAGAAAACGCCCTCGATAGAATAGCAGTATAGAAGAAAGGATGCTTTTAAAACTCTCTTCTCTCTCCCCTGCTAGAGCCAACAAGTGTCTTCTTTTTTTTTTTTTACTCTCTCTTTCTTTTTTCGTGTAGAATGACCTTGACATACCTGAGTGAAAGGAGGTGCTTTCAAAGATGCACTTACTCTGGGTTTGGGCAATTTTAGGGCTGGATATACACACACACACACACACCAGCTGTCTCCATGCCATCTCCATGTCCCCACTGCATCCCCCTGGACTGAAGAGATTGTTTTCCTGTGTTTTGTCTTTCCTCTACCACCCCCCCCCCCACACACACACATACACACCCCACACCCCACACACACACACACACACAAC
>JAVQJL010048690.1:0-28284 GCA_036024295.1 Nannoperca obscura
GAAAATGCAATTCAGACAAGACACAAAGAGGAGAGGAGAGGAGAGGAGAGGAGAGGAGAGGAGAGGAGAGGAGAGGAGAGGAGACGCGAGGAGAGGAGAGGAGAGGCGAGGAGAGGAGAGGAGAGGAGAGATCACAGTAAAATGAGGACAGAGAAGAGAAGAGGGGAAGACCTTTGGTTGACATCAGAGATGTAGAGATTAAAGGATGGAGGGATGCAGGGAGGGGTGAGGAGTGATGAGGCCTGGCTGGAAAAGAAGGAGCTTGAGGGGAGGAGAACAGCAACCCCTTCAGTCTTCTGAATGTGTGCGTTGTGTGTTTTAGTGCGAAAAAACTTTAAATTTAAGAGGAAGAAATGAAAGAAATAAAGAAGAAGGTGCACTGAATTGTCTGGTTAATAAAAGATAGGAGGCTGGAGAAGAAAACGTCTATCTTTAGTTTGAAGAGACATATGGAGTGTGTCATGATGTTGACTCATTTCTGTCTCTCTCTCACACACACACACACCTTTCTTCATTGAGCACACATACAGTAGTGACTCATGTCTAGCAGAAAAGGTTTAGTATATTTTCATGTGGTCTTGCTCAACCGAATTTGCCGGGCAAACCCTATCCATGGGACAGTGCCTCTCACACACACACACACACACACACACACACAAACACGGGTTGTCAATATAAAGCTGCATACTAAAAGTGTGTGTGTGTGTGTGTGTGTGTGTGTGTGTATGTCAACCAATAGGTAGTCAGGGAGTGTGTGTGTGTGGAAATGTGCCTGGTTTGGCTGCGTTTGCATGTGTGTGTGTGTGTGCCAACGCTATAATAAGTAATGCGTGTGCCTTTGAACAGGCCGTCCTCATTAAGGGAGGAAATTGTCTCTCCCTCTGTCATCATTTTATAAATCATTAAGTGAAAGGTTAATTGCAGTGACGCAGCTGTAAAACGGGAACACAAAAATATTTATTTACAATTTACTCGTTTATATAGAGACACCTTTCCAGTTAGAAAACCAAAGTCGCGTCCATCTGGCTCCTGCTGAATGTAATGTTGTGCTGCTGCTGTTTAAATAGCCTTTAGCACTTCTTTCCGCCACGTTTGTGCGTGTTGTGTCTGTGCTGAAAGGCCGAGTTAGTGTTGTTGATGTTGGGTTGAGTGTTTGGCTGCCATCTCCACTCGTTCACCACGCGCTGACGTTTCTTCTCTTTGCTCCTTCCCTGAAGCATTTTAACACGAGGGCGCTCCCCAGCACCCTGTCCTGGCCGAGATGGCATCAGTTCTGTATAATTAAAGCTACCACTTGTAGCATTTTGAAGAATTTCAACATATTGCTGCTAAATTAAATGTGATGGCTTGGCACGGTTACTGTAAGCAAATGAAGACACAGTCACCTTTGGTTTGGTTCTCTTCTTCACTCGCTTTGTTCGCACACACTCGCACTCTTTATCTTGCTTTTATTGGGAAGCCAGCCTACTACATAACATGCAGTGCACGTTACCTGTGTGAATTAAGTTTGACTTAGGTTGTAGCAGCCACAAGGCTTATGTTTGACCGATCAGTGACGATCAGCTCAAGTCTGCCCGATTAATTGTGAGAGCTTGTAGCGCTATAAAACAATGCAGGTGACTGCGTGTTAAACAAGGCCTCTCTGGTTATAGTAAAGAGTTTTTTTTAGAGTTAGTTAGTTTTTTTGAGTTTTTTTTTTTTTACACAGAGCTGAAGGAGTTTGTTTTGTAAGTCTCGTTATATCTTTGCATTTCCTCACGGCACTGACCATCAACCACCAACAGTTTGCCTCTGCCTGTCCATCATTTTCTTACATCCATCCTGTCTGTGAGGAACTTATTCTGCTGTGGCAGCCAGTGACATTAACCATGGGTGAGGGTGTCAGCAGTAAAACGTGTGTTTGCATGCCTGTCTTTATGTGTCTGTCCAGAAGTAGCCTGGTAAGTAAAGGCCAGAGAGGACGGCCAACATTTAGAGGCAGTAATAACAATGGAGTCCAGTCGTTTTTGCCAACAGCTACAGCAGGCCATGTTTTCTCAGGGCAGTTTTCATCCTTACAGCCCACGCTGTTTTTTCCCCACTTGTCAAAACCCATCCAGGCTCTGAGGAACATTTCCCATCTCTATGGCCTCTTTAAGTCACTGGTACAGAGGGGAACGACACACACACTCCTACTGGTCTGAGGCTGAATCCACAAACTCTTCCCTTCTGTGCCTCCCTTAACACCGCTATGAGCTTTCCTACTGTCTCAATATAGATAAAAGAGATTACAAATTGGAGTGGTCGGCTCGCGCTACATTTAAGAAAAAGCTTGTGTGCTGGCGGCTGAAACGGATAACATACAAGCTGTTCTTTAAATAGGCATGTATTTACCTCTCCTCCAAATGAGGAGTGACTGGGCAAACACACGCACACACACACACGCAGAGCCACACCTGAATGAGCTCAGTCGGCATGTGTGTTGCCGCTGCCATTAGCCGCTATTGGCACAGCAATGTTTAGCTATGTCAGAAAGAGTTTATATGTTGCCCTGAAGATGTTTGTCTGTGTGTGTTTTCATGCGCGTCTGTCGAAATGTCCCGCAGAGGCAGAAAAATGAAGGAAATTGGTGTATTATGTTAATACAAAAATAACTGATAGGGGTTGAGTTTAAGGAAAGGTTTGAATCACACATTTACTGGTTGGGGGGGTAAGGATTATCCTGAGACATGCAGGAACACACTTATGTGTATTCGTATTTGCTGCTGAGAGAGACAGTACCTGTTTATCGGACTGTGTGCGTGCCTGCTCCTCCTGGGCGAGCACCACCTCCCTCTCAGCCGTGATCTGAACGCTTTCCCTCAGCGCCTCCTCCAGCTCCTCAATGCGCTCCTCCTTCTGACGGAGAGTGTCCTACAGAGAGAAAGTAGGCAATGTAAAGAGAGCGTAAACAGTCGCAGCGCTGAGGTGATCACCTGATTGATCCAGCAATTACTGAGGAACAACACTAAGGATCTACAGCCATGCTCGCAGCTCTGTGAGGCTGTACTTCAGCTAAATGCTAACTTCGGCATGCTAACATGCTCTCAGTGACAATGTTTATGTTCAGCATGTTCAACATCTAAGTAAAGTGTGTAAGCAAGCTAACATTTGCTAATTAGCACTTAACAAAAAGTATAGCTAAGGCTGATGGGAATGTCATTACTTTATTTTGCAGGTATTTCTTGATTAAACCAAAGTATTGGAATAATTACATTTTGACCTGACATTAGTCATTAGTTAAGAGATTCTGAAAGTTATTACATTTCAGGGGAACTTGAATGTCCAGATTGTGTGCCAATCCAACCATTTTTTTTACTATTTTACGACATTTTATAGACCATACATAATCATTAATTGAAGCCCTAGATTCTTGTAATACACAGTAGTATTGTAAGAGTTTTTTCATCCTTGGTTATCAAATGGTTTCAAGGTGTCGAAAAGGCTTTTCATTTAAGCGTACATTCTTTTACAGTACAAAACCTTCCTTAATCTAACATCTTTCATATCTGACAGACTGCAAATTACTAAATCACATCAGTTTCCCGTAACAGCAGCTTTCCCTGTCACATCCTGCTCAACATGTCCCCAGGGTAAAAACCTTGGATACTACTCATTCCAGTTAGCTACTCCCAGAGACTGAAATAAGCTGTAATAGACATACAAATAAGACAATCTGATCTCCGATCTGCCTCAGAGGACTGTTAGGAATTCCCAAATCACACATTCTCAGTAAAATCAAAAAATGAACTTCCCACCAATTCTCCATAAAGAGCCACTTCTCCTCCTGCCAGAAAACTGACTTTCCTGGTTAGATTAGAGTTGAATGAAAAGCTCAGCTGGGGAGAGAGGACGAGACATTACATCGGCCATGAACAAACCTCCAGGACATCTCCAACACGTGCTGTAAATCTGAATCCAGCATTACTTGCTGTCTAACTATGCAGACTGAGATGCACTTTAATTGGATTAAATCTTCTTATTGTATCGAACTAGATGTACGGTCTCAGTTATACTCACATTCCATTTACAGCCTTCAGTGCTGGTTAAACTTTGCAGAATGTCTCACAATTGACACACACACACACTAGTCATGGTCGTAACCACTGCGGTCCCATAAGTCTGAGCGACTCGCATAGCTATCAGCTCATCTCCTAACCACACGCACACACATAGATGACAACTTCCAAACTCCTGAAACCAAAGATCAATCTTAGCCAGCACACGCGTATTCGCACAAACACCGTGTGTTTTCATCTGCCTCTAATCAGAGAGACCACTGAGGTTAACGATTACTGGAAGAGGAGAGGGAGGAGGAAGAGGCGGATGGACGAGAAAAAAAAAGGAAAGAAAACCTAAAAATACCACAGTTAAAATCAAAACCCCACACGTGGCTGTTCATCTTGTGGTTACTTGACACCTCAGCAGACAATTAGGAGATGCTCTCATACCACAGGAAGCATTTTAAAACCCCCAGCATTCACTACATTGTTTAGTTTGTGGGCCCTTTAAGTCTCCTCTAATCACATCTCTTCCTCACCTCCTTTCTCCTCTTCACTTCTGCAACCATTTTTTTCCTACAATCCTCCTGCTCCTCCTCCTCTCCATCTTCCATCTGCTCTCCCTGTCAATCACCCTCTTCAGTTACCCACTCTCACACACTCCCCAAGTGAGAGCAGCATCGTGTGTGTGTGTGTGTGTGTGGGAGAGAGAGAGAGAGAGAGAGAGAGAGAGAGAGAGAGAGTATGTTTGACATTGCCTCAGGCTGCTCCCTGTCACAATTGTCACATTATAATGAAGCATTGTTGTGATAGCAGACAATATTCAAGGTAGGACAGAGAGAAGGTGAGAAACTTTTTCTGTCTCACTTTTTCACCCTCTTGTACCCCACTCCACCCTCCACCCCACCCCCATCACCCTCTTTAAACTCCCAGCTTCCTCCTCCTCCTCCTCCTCCCTCCATACCTTTATCTGCTGGGAGCTCTCGTTCAGGTTGTCCTCTCTCTTCCGGGCGTCCTCCATCATCTGAGCGTTCTTGCTCTTCTCCAGCTGCTCCTTGTGTTTCATGTTGGCCACCTTCTTCGACTGGTCCTTCATCTGCCTGCACACACACACGCAAAATATAATGTCAAAGTCAATGCATCACCAACATGCTGTATCTCTCAACACTACCAGGAAACACGAGTCGTGCTACATTGTGCAAAGTTTTAAATAATCTCACTCCCGGTAAAATGCAAAAAACTAAACAAAAACTATGCCGTAATTAAATCCCTTAGGGCAAATATACTGTACAGTTCTGTAAAATAATTCAATAAAAAGCAATGAATTAATGACTAGATGACATTTGAGATTTGTCCACAGTGGGAAAAATGAAGGTCTTTTCACGGAGGGATTGCTGGGTGTCGGGAAGTCTAAATCAACATCTGGGGAATGAAGGGCAGAGAGAGTAAAAGAGAGGGAGAGAGAGAGATTCCTTATGGGAGCAGCAGGGTTGGGAGATGGAGAAAGGGCTTAATCCCTGTTTAAGCTGTCTGGAAGCCATTGTGGCTCTGTCACAGACCTATCAGCTATCACACCAGCTTGACTTGATCAGGACCTTACATACCTTTCACACACACATACACGCACAGATGTGGACTAACCCAAGGTAATGCCAGTAAGGTTTAACAGTGTCTAATGAATCATGACACAGATGAAAGATAAGTCAAACACGAAGGGTAAATGTGTAACATCACACACCAGCACACATCCACAAAACTAAACTGCTGACTAACACGTTAGAAACTGACCAAACTCAACAAAAGTCATTCTTTTTGCTCTGTCTATGAGTGATTTGTTTGTTTTGCCTTTCTTAAATGTTTTTTACAGGCTCGTGGATGAATCCATTTTCTTCACTTCCACTGCTGCAGCTGCCAGTAAAAGAGTTGACCCCCGGTGATGAGAATCCACAGCAAACTCTGTCTCACACCGGCAGCAAGGCATATGCACTCATGGGAAATAATTTTTACGAGCCGTACACCGCATATTTTGTTTACTATGGTTTAAGCAGGTTTCAATCGTCACATGACCTTTGACCTTTGTCTGTGCACCTGAGCTCTGAGCTTAAATCCATGCGTTTGCAATCCTACAATCTCACAGTATGCTTTTTCACTTATTCCATTTTCACTGCTTTAGTCCTTCGAGTGAAATCTTCTGTGTGAATATACAGGAGTAAAGTTTATTTGTTTACATCCAGAGTGATATACATATTCTAGTGTCTAAATATTTCACAACGCCCTCTCTCTTTCATCTTTCCTGTTCATCCAAGGCATAAACTACCTGCTTAACTAACCTAAAGTAATGGGAGTAATCCATCAAATGGCTTTTACATCAGCATCACTGCCAGAGAAGTTGAGAAATGATATTGGCAGAGGATGGTAACATAAAATCCTCTATGTGTTTGCTAAAAGGTCCAGGGGGCCCAATTTCAAACAGTCCAGGGAGATTTGGGAAGCTGGAAGAAAAATTGAAATGCAACAACAGGGCCAAAACTGCTCTGCAGCACCTGGCCCACAGAATAATAATCAGTGTGTTAAGCTGCGTGTGCACATGTGTGGTTTTTACTTGTATTGTTTTTGTGTGCATTTTAAAGGCCTACATATTGCATCATTATCACATCCAAATTGGGTTCAAATGTTAAACAGGAAAGCAGATGAAGTAAGCGTGGAGTCAGACGCATACTAGTGTTTTTTTGTTTCCTTTGTTTGGTCCTGATTTTAGTTTGAACCCTGAATGTGGGATAAAGTTATTTGAATATTTGGGATCAATTTTGTGCTCTACGCCCTGTGTGAGCGTGTAACAGGTCATAAACAGTCAGGAATGTTCCTATTGGAGGATTTCCAGGAAGCTCCAACCATCTGGTTAGCGCTCTGAGGTTTCCCCCCTTCATGCTACATTTACTGTACGTATGTGACTGCGTGTGCATGAGAAATAGACTTTTAGTTTGCAATATTTCCTATTGCCTCAACACTCAGTTCCCACTTAAACTCCCTCATTTCCCTCTTCTGCTAATCCTAAACACTTGTTTTGCTCAAACCTCACTTGTTTGCCTGTATCTGGACTGTCATGCATTTGCATCAGACCACAGCGAGTTCCTCCTCCTTTCATTGGAATTTTCATGCTCATCAAAACCAACACTGCTCTTTCCCTCCACTTATTTGCCCTTATTTTGCATGTTGCATTATAATTATTTGCATGAAAAGCAATAATTTATTTGCATCAGACCAATGCACGAGGACAAATGTACTTCGCCTCACCGCTCCCCATTCCTTTCAGTCTTCTCCATACTCACTCCCTCTCCAAATGCAACATTACTCTTTCTTCTGGATGAAATATTCTCATTAGACCATGGACCATTTCCTCTCTCCTTTCCTCTCCCTGATTCCTTCCACTCCCTCTTTTGTCACTTCCATCTCCTGTGCTTTACTTTTCCTCTGACTCATCCAAACAGTCACATCCAAACGTTTTTGTTTCTCTTTTGCTGGGTGTCCATCATCTGCACACTGGAAGTCACAAATATACCTGTGTACATTTAAAGATGTCTAGTCCCTCAAAATGGGTTTAAAATGTAAAGAATATATATAAAGAATGATGTCATGTTAGTTACCTCTTTCTCCCATCAATCTGTCTGCATTAAACTGAGAAAAACTAAACATTCACATTACAATCACATATCTATCCCGTGTGTACTTGTTCTAATGCTTTGCCAAAGCTATATGGTACTTATACTGAAAGGTATATTCAAAGCAAAGATGCCATGTCAAATGGATATATTCTACGTATTATGCACACTTCCCCATCCTGATCTAACTTATCATACCTTGATATCTTTAAAATCTTTGGGATGTTGACTTTAATTCAAAACAAAGCCTGTGCGTTTATAATGATGCAAGAACCAATGAGTCTGGCATGGTTAAAGTGCTTAATATACTAACAATAATGCACCACAAATTACATTACATACAGTATAACATTACATTAAATGACCGTATCACTTTCTGAACTCATTTAGAGACTCTGTCTTACTTATCCATGCTGTTCTCTGTCTGACACTGACCTCTGACCTCTCTGTGGAGTAAGCAGACAGGAGAATTTCCCTATGGGGTATAACAACGTATCACATTAATATTATGAAACTGTAATGTTATGACATGGGTTCCAATTCTACAGTATAGCATATATATGCGTCAGCCCAGTCTTTTCTTTCCATTTCACATTTCCTCTCTGTCCTGACCAACAAACTATGTGAAAAGAATACCGTTTTTAAAAATGTGAAGTTGTGCATTTAGGCATGTTTAATCAAACACTAAAACAAACTCATTACACTCGTTGCTTTAAGGGGCAGAAGTTGCTCTGTGAACTCGATGGCTCAGCTCGGTGCAGGCAAAGTGCCATTTGAAGCGGTTTTAATATGTAAAACACTTCCTTCACTCTCCCTCTTAAAATCGCTTTCAACAACTGCTGCAAAACCGCTGGAGGAGGCGGAATCACAGGAGAGTTCACTTTACCCACAACGCTGTAAACAGCACACAAATCTGCAGTGAAACCACGTCGGCACACACACACACACACACACAAGATACACACAATCATACACTCGTTGTGCACTCGGTGCACATGTAAGGCACATATTTACAAAAACTGTGATGATAGTGGAAAACGCACGCACACACAAACATGCATAATCGGTGCTGTCAACTATTCCAAACACAACCTGCTTTGTATTAAAGTCTCTCGGTCGGACCACACACAAATATTTAAAGCGCACACACACACACACACACACACACACACACACGCAAGGCACGTAACATAACAACATGTGTCCGTTTTCCAGCGTTTGCACGGAAATACACAGATGCAAACACGGTGGCACACTCAGTAAACATATGCCAACATAAACACACACTAACATACTTGTTGACAGCACACACATACACACAAATACAATAATAGCCTTCATTAAAACTTAAATTTGCACACACAAAAAAAGTGAATACGGCTGGCAACTTGTAAAAATGAAAACACACATACACACACGATCTCATAAACTTCAGTAAACCTCAAAGTCTCAAAAATATTTTTTTAAACCTCCCTCATTAGCATGCTGCTGATATTCAGGGACCCACATTAAGGTAATATTAATATTACATTTGGAGTCCTGTATAAATATTTGATCAGAAATGCTCGGGGGCCTCATGTATGTTTACTGCACATCGTTCACCCAACATTAACATCAAGGATTTCCTTTTAACCATTTGGAATTCAGTATTTCCTTTGAAAATACAGGAAATATTGGTTTGGTTTACTAAGCCCATAAAAACTATAAAACATAAAAAATAAAAAATAAAAGATCAAAAACATAATAGTTTAGGTTTGCCCACTGTTGGTGCGGAAGAAAAACTTCCAGTACAAGCAGGACATTCTGGAGAAGTGAAGAAAGAAATACGTATGTTGTTGTTTGTGGAGATAATCCCTCAGGTAAAGAAGTACTGTATATTTGCGAGGTAAATAAAGAGGTAAGGCAGCTAAGACCCACGTGTATGTTTGCAAACCTCACCAGTGTGGATTACTGGAAACTAGCTGTAAAAAAGAATGATACAACAGCAGACAGACAGAATAAAATGTCTTTTTTAATAGCTTTCTTTCCTTATGAAAATAAATCACATTTACGGGATATATCCACATTTCAAAACTAAACACACAACTAAAGGGGAAAGTGTTGAGATAATAGTAATAGTGTAAGCATGTGACAGAAAGCTGGAGTTGATCTTGGCAGCGTCTTTGTTTAACATGGAGAACAACAAAGTCCCCGAATGAAACACTGACACTCTGGTCTTTAGCCTCATTTTCATCTTTCAATCTGAACTCTAGATAACATTGTCGATGAGTCAACAGCACAAGAATAGTCTCATTAGGTCTCAATACTTACAGTATGCTGTTAACTGTATGCATGAAATGCAGGCATGCAGTGAAATACAGTAGAATTTCTTTAACTCTAATGTTCTGTTTGATTTGTTTGAGGGCTGCAACTAATAATTATTCTCATTATTGATTAATGAAATTGCCCATTATAATTTATCACAGCCTTAGGTGACATATTCATATAGCTTGTTTATTTTACCAAATGTCCAAAACTCACTTATATGACAAAAATCAAAATCAATTGAAAAGCTGGAAATAGGTTTGGCATTTTTACTTGAAAAATTTGTAAAATGATTATCAAAATGGCTTCCTTTAAATATTTTGTTGATTAATTAATTAACTAATAATTGCAGTACTTGGGCACAACACCCCCCCCCCCCCCCCCCCCCCCAGATTTGGATCTATTGGATCCAAAGCAGATTTGCACCTATTGCAGTTATTGGAGTGACCGCAAACACAAGTCTTGCACAATGTAGAATAACATACTGTAAATGTATTTGTCTGTAAATAGGTTTTTGGCAAAGGTATATACATTTGCTTTATGGTAATTTTATCGCCTTGTTCAAATGTGCAAGCGCACTTTGTGACTAAGCAAAGGGTTACCATTTTAGTACTTGTCAACATAGTGGGTTTTAATAAGGTCAGAAGAATACATATTTAAAATATTTAAAGGGGAAAAAAGGTTGATTTTGCATTCTGTCCCTGCGAGATCCCAAACAGAAACAGTGAATTGAAGCAACAAAACACAAGGCTTAATATAACACACACTAACAATACAAAGCAAAATATAACAGGATAAGAAGGCTTGATTTACAGAGAGCAGCCACTGTAAACTGTACTGTAGATATGTCTGTTTAATGAATTCTCTTAAATAAAATAGTTTTTTTCTTTTTCCCTCAGTGCTTGGAATGGTGTGTGTGCGCGTGTTTATGCAGGTATTTTAATAAGCTAACTCTCAGCAGTCATTCCCACAGTAGTGTTGTCACCTATTAAACGGCAAAGTCCTTCTTGCGTGTGTGTTTGTGTGTTGAAGAAAAAGCAATAGGTCTGTGATAACGCGCACGCACGTGTGTGTGTGTGTGTGTGTGTGTGAGTGTGTGTGTGTCTGCTTGTTGTCACCCATTAGCTGACAAATCCCTGCACCACCTCAATGCTCAGAGTCATACAGGACCTCAAAGGGATCACTCACATGCACACACAAACACATGCATGCACACACACACACACACACACACACACAAGAGAAACAATGCAATTCCTTTTTAAGCTACAGAAACCTTGATGTCAGACATTTGGCAATGAATGAGGAGTTCCTTAGCTCAAGATCAAAACAACCACAAAAAAAAAGACAGGACGAGAAAAAAAAACACAAAAAGGGACAGAAGAAGAAAAAGAAGTCTTCTGTCGTGTACCAGACAGCAAGGCAGCGCTAACTTTTTCTTTTGTTTTTTTCCCCCCCTCTAGAGTTGAATCACAAAACACCAGAACAGCGATGAAAAAGCTGACAAGACGGCAAGGGGAACAGTGGCTCTGGAAGTTGAAAAGGAAAGAAAGAGCAAAGAAGGAGCTGGCACCGGGGAGACCTTTACAGCAGAGCAGAGCGCACAACACACTTAGACCACCAGATTTACGCAGGAAACAGAAGGCAGAAGGGGTTATTATGTGGTCGATCACAATGTGTAGGTCAGAGAAATTTCAAAAGGACTTTGATATGTCTGTTAAAAAAGACCAATTTCAGACTTTGGGTTTTGCATGCTGAAATCTCATTACAGGGTCACCTCCTGAGTGCAGATAGGAATATTTAAAAGTCAGAGAAGAAGGAAGAAGGGGGGTTTTCGGTCTTGGGATATGAATGATGCTTTAAAATGCCATGCTTAAAGAAACAGTTCGACATATTTACTTTCTTTACAAGAGTGAGATGATATCTGTTCATTAACTTTGAGGCTATAGCCTCAAGCAGCCAGTTAGCTTAGCTTAGCATAAAGACTGTAAACCAGTCCAAAGGTAAATATCTGCCTACCAGCACCCATAAAGCTCACTAATTAAAACATGTGTGTCCATACAAAGTGTGTAAAAACCCCATCTGCAGTTTTACTTTTTTATTATTTCTTGGCTAGGAGCAGCGACTTCCTGGAGTCTGCACTGATTGCCTGGCAAACTCACAGTGATGACAACAGGATATAGTGTGTTAGGTAGTTAGCTTTAGAGGTCCTGGTAGGCAGATTTTTTTATACCTTTGGACAGAGCCAGGCTAGCTGTTTCCCCCTGTTCACAGTCTTTATGCTAAGCTAACAGCCTCCTGGCTCCAGCAACATATTTAGCGTACAACTGACACATTTGGGAAGTAAACGTAGAGCCACTGACCACTAAAGACTGTGAAACCTTGGTTGAACATTTTAAATAGTGCCTGAACTGTTTAACTAAAGTTGTAATGGGAATAAAATGTGGAGTGATTACTCTAAAAGAGCCGCAAAGCCACAAAAAAGAAAACCAACAGAAGTTTGAAGAACTCTGAGCAAAAGTTCACAGCTGTCCAAGTTAATGATGGCGATACACTGCTTGAACATTTTTCTTGTTTGCTGTGGTAGCCTGAAATGTGAACTTAGTGCTCATATCGTGACAAGACTAGCAGGGTGCTTTAATGGAAGGTGCAAGAAAGAAACAACAATGTTTCCTCTTCAAAGAGGCAGTGATGTGGCAGAGAAAGAGAGCAGAGCGAAAGTCAAGGTGTCTCCGTCAAAGACAGACAGACACGATGAGAATGATTAAAAACAGAGTTTATGACAGAGTGAAGGAGATGAGAGAGTGTCTCGATGCAAGGACAAGAAGTATGACAATGAAGGAGAACGCGATGAGAGAGGGAGAGCGAGACAGACAGTGATGGAAGAAGAAAAATAGGCGTGCAGTACTAACCTTGAGGCAAGACTGGGTAGAGCAGGAGACAGCGGTGCATTGTAAAGATAAAAGGAAGGGAAAGAGAGGCAGAGAAGTAGAGGGAAAGGTGAGAGGGAAGACAGGAGTTGAGTGCTAGGTTAGCCAGCTTGATCACTATTCAAAGAAGAGAGAGATAAAAGACTGAGGAACTGACAGAGAGACAGCTATTGAGACATAATTAACCATAGAGATACTGCGGGCAGACACAAACAGGAAGACAGGCATGACCAAGCAAACAGCTAGGCAGGCAGACAGGTCAGTCAAACAGACAGGTTAAAAGCAGGCGTTTAGTCTTTTCAATATATTATTGAGGGTTATCAGAGGCCTGCTCACCTCACATGACCTCGACAAACATTTAAGGGCACACACACAGACGAAACGGCAATCACAAACCATAGAAAGCGAGCAATTTGCCAATCAAAGCATGAGCTGAGAGCGTGCTCACTATGAATTATTTCTTCTTCAATGTTTTTTTTATAATGCAGACGACTTCTTTCGCTTCCCCGCTGGGGCCACTAAAGAAGTACGCAGCTTATGGCATGTAATCATTAAGATGTGAAATTTGAAGAAAATTTGCTTCCTAAATAGTTTGACCCCAAAAATATTCCACACAATCACTCCTCGTATGTTTGGTTGAACTGGCAGAGCCCAAACTCCAGGGTGAGCTTATGCCTGGGAACGCACACTAATGACAGCTTGCCAGAGACAAATTGTCCATTACAGAACAATATAACACGCAATAAACTTCTCTAATTTCCCATTACTCAGGTTTATACTCTACATCTCCCTAAATCTACTTCATTTTTTCTCTATTTCTTTCCTTTCCACTCTTTTCTGTCAGTTTCGTTTTCTGTTTCCCTCTCCCTACCGTGTTGTTTGTTCTTCTTTTCTTTCTCTCTCCATGTCTACACCCGTTATTTCATTTCTGTCTCGCTGTTTTTCTCTCTCCACCACCACCTTCCTTTCCCTTTTCCTCTTTTTTCCCCCCTCTCTGTTTTCCACTCTTCCATCCAAATCCTTTATTTTGGCCATCAGGGCAGATTTTCAGCTCCATTTCCCCTCAGTGTGAAGTCACTCAGTCTGCTCCAATTACCATCCTAGTTACTGAAATAAATAACCTGGTACCATTACAGCTGGATTTAAACTAGAGGGGAAAGAGAAAGGGTTGATTTTACCCTTGTTTCACCCACATCTGATCTTTTCATTAGTAATGTTCTCTCTGCTCACTCGTAGCCCAGGGTTAGCCTTGGTGCCAAGCAAGGAGTTGGCCACAGGCAAATGTATCCTCCTCTGACGTACCTGTTAGCTCGAGGCTAAGTCTTATAATTCACAGCAGGGTTAGGTAGCCCTGGGACAAAGTCAGTATTAGTAGCCTACACTGTATGTTACAGGGTCAATGCTTGCAGGTTCAAAAAAGCAGAGTTGCTGAATATATTATTATTATCTTAAACAGGGAGCATTTGTAAATCCGTGGCTTTCCAAACCACCATGCTTAATATTGTCAAAATTACAAATACTGACATCTGTGAACAACCAGTAAAAGAGCAGCTGGGTTAAAATGACTCATTGGTGCCTTGACAGTAGGTTTTGTTGCAGCAATAAGAACTACAAAGGCCTTTAGCCTTTCCAAAACCAAAAACACAAGTGCCAAAGTGTACAAAATGTTCCAAAGTAAGCTGCAATTGTTAGCGTGTCCGGCTAACTAGCTTAATACCTATATTACTGTTACATGAAAACTGTCTAATATTACATTTTTCTTTCATTATGTGCATATTTAAGTTTTCAAGCAACATTAGCTTAATTAGCTAGCTAGAGTTGAAAAAATCTGCCAGTGACAGCTGTCATTTCTGCCGTTAAAATGGACAATTGTCAGCTACAAATGAGAATGTCTGCTTTTGTCTACATTTGTCTAAAATCAAGAACCTATTATTTCAAAAATTACTAGGAATTTAGAGTGGTAAATCTGCCACAGTTGTCACTGTTAGCTGCATAATGTCCCTTTCAAGAGTAGAAAGCTTGAATGGCGCAGCAACAGTAACTAAGGGGTCGTGCCCTCGCAAACACTCAGCTTGCCCTTTTCCCTCATCAGACATCTAACAGCTAAACGAAACCACTAAATGTGAAAATGTAAAAAGTATCACAAAGTTTTACACCATCTAATGTAACCTCTTTAAACCGTTCACCGGTAATGTCACAGCATGTCTACTCACAGTAATGCCAGTGTGTAAAAGCAAAGTTACATTTCCTCATAAAAACCTACTTAATCTTAATTTTACTATTACAGGATACTCTTCTCAAACATACGGCACTTAGGCCAGATTTAATACCTTTCCAGTTTCCTAAGAGCTGCCCGCAAAGTTCAGATATTAAATATCAGTTGCAGTGAAGCCTTTATTTTATTGTAATCCACAGGGAGAATAAAACATCTTTCCAATACATTTGATGTAGAGTTTAAGAGCTCAACCATCTGCAATTTTAAAAGGTTATAAAGTTACATTACAATGTTATCCACAAAGCTAGTACCGCTGTAAATCTGCATCTGTGGCTACTGGCAGGACTAAATAACACACACACACACACACACACACACACACACACACACACACACACACACACACATATACAACATATACAGACCAGTTTGAAGTCAGCAGGTGCTGAATTATTAATAGCCTAGTATTTCTACTGGCCAGACGGAGACACAGTGAGGAAACACTGAATTTCCCTAAAATCATTAACAACCATTAGTCTTACAGTCAAACTACTAAACACACAGACGGAAAGAGAGAGAGAGGAGTTCAGAGTGGGGATGGGTAGAGATGGTGTCCAAGGAAGAAATTGGAGGGAAAGATTAAAGAGACAGAAAGAGAGAAGGCGCGGACAGAAAGCCTATGATAGTTCAGAAATCAAAGGCGTCGAGAGGCATAGCGACAGACAGACCAGTTTTCAATACCACAGACAGCTCTGATCTGTCTAACAAACTTTGCTCTCACTACTCCAACTAAAATATCACCCAGTTCGACCTCTTTGTACATCGTTTTTGAACTTTATTATTTAACTGTTGGCCATGAGATGAAGACATCTGACCCTTCTTGAGACGTAGTTTTTGACTTTATCTTCCTAGGCTTCTGTTTTCTGTAATGCTCTTCACACAGAAATACTCACGAACAGACACACGGGCAGAACAACAGACAAACAGAATGAAACAGATGTTCAGGGAGACAGGTAAACACAGAGGCAGGCATGCAGGCAGACAGCTACTCAGATATAGACAGAATAAAAAGACAGATTGAGATTAACAATTCGTGAGGTAGATATAGTGTAGGCACACATAAAGAGCGAGAGACAGACAGGTTAAGCCGGAATTGTTGTAGACAGGTAGTAGTAGTTAGAAACAGACAAACCATTCTTATTAGCATAAAGGAAATTAAAAAAAAGTGTATTGAGTAAGAGTGAACAGTCCAGACTCCTAATGAAAGAAAAAGAGTGTTAAACTCTGCAAGTCAGGCATCCTCGGCTGAAAGTGAAACAAAAGTGAAGCGTGAAACCGAGCCACTAAATGAAAGAGTTGCATCATTGACAGGAACAGAGGCTCAAAGAGTTTCAGGCTGCACAGCAGAGACTCTGGTGCCAAACTGTGCCCTCATTTTACAAACTTTCGGGAGCAGTTTCGCTTGTCATACTGAGGTATAACAGGCGACAAAAACTTCTGCTGATGCGCAGATTTGTTAGTACAACTAGCGCCAAAAACGGAACTTTAAGGCGATTTTTTTCAACCTGCAAACAGTCCAAATAAGCCATATTAAAGAGGCCTGGTGAATATTCAAATGCTGCAACTCTTTGATGGTGATTATTAGTGAACATACACAGCTCGGTCCCATGTGGAAAAGGCTCGCAAACATGAACTCTTGATGAGTCACAACTGTTTGTCTTTTAATGTCATACACTACAAGAAAAAGAAGGATTTTAAGAAAAATAACCATTAGAATTTCAGTATTCAAATTACTTGTTTGATCTGCATACAAAGATAGTCCATTTAACATTTTATATGACAAACAAAAGCAACAAATTCTCAAATTTGAGAGGCTGGAAACAATAGATTTTGTCTTTTCCCTAGAGACATGACTGAAATGACTGTTCACTCTTGTATACTGTATGTTCCAGATGCTGTCTGACAACATTTGAATCTCGATAGAAGAACCTCTGACCTGCCCATGTGTTTGGATCTGCTACATGTGTTTCATCTAGGACCTCAACTCGCCAAATTTACTTTTGAAGTAATAAGTAAGCGTATAACTTTTCCACATGGGACTGGTTGCTCTCACAGTGCTCTCAAATCCCGTCCTTCGACAAGCAAAGTGACTTTTTTCGTGCATCTATCTAACTGACTGACAGGGCCACCAGCCACTCACGTGCCCAGGTAGTCCCACACCAGCCCCCCCACTGGCTGCTGAGAGGCAGCGGGGGGAGGGGCTTGTTTTCGCGCCTGCTGAGGATGCCACAGATGAGAAGCAGAGGGGTTTCTGGGGTGTGATGGATGCACACACACACACACACACACACACACACACACACACACGCACACAAATAAACATAAACGCACTCACACACAGATGCATAATGCACACACACACACAAAAATTAGAAAAGAGTGATGACAGAAGAAGAAATTAAGCCGAAATAAAAGGAGAAATGAGGAAGAAAGAAGGGAGAGTAAGGGGTGAGAAAAGAAGAAAACTAATGGATAAATATTACAGGAAAGATTACCATAGACTCCAACTGTATGTAGCTTGAGATTGAATGGAAAATGGACAACAAAGTGGAATCCAATCTAAAATTAAATGATCAATTCAACAAGTAAAGACAGTCTTGGTTGTTTTCTGCTGATTAAGGTTAAAAGAGAAAAGAGGACAATGCATAAATGTTTTAGAAATTAATTTGCTTTAAATGTATTTTTCCACAAAGAGTGAGGTTTTTCTCTTTTCAAATTCACCATCTTTTTGTCATTGCTCTGCATGAATGCATCTCTTTATCTCTCACCTCTCCAGTTCGTGGATCTTTTTCTCCTTGTCGTTCTTTTCATTCTCCATCTCCCTCAGGATCTCCAGAAGTCGTTCAACCTCGGACTGAGCCTTCCCTGCATCCTCTTTGTACTGGGTCACTTCCTGCTCCAGGCAGGAGATGCGTTCGGAGAGTTCAGTGCTGGCCTGGGAATCTGACGCTGCACTCTGAGCCTGGAACAAATTATCATGTTATTATTATTATAAATAAACCGAGTGTTAGCTTTTAAAATTAGGTGACCACCATTTGATGCAAGCGAATATGCCAATAACAACATGGGTGTTGAGGATGGGTTGGATGGATTTGATGAAAGTGACACGTGTAAACTGTTTAAGAGTATAATTGGTCTATCATTGGTTTTTGGTTGATGAAATTATATTTGCTGATGACAATGCTTTTAGGGCTCCTTTATTTCTATATTCTAAGTATCATAAAGTATTAAAAGGTGAAAAATGCATTTAAAAATCTAAATGGAAGTGCATAAAATGTTGGTGAAAATCAGTTTGAACTGACCTGCGCATTAAAAAGCAGTTTGCTGAGCATACTTTTCATTAAAAACAAAAAAACAGAGTCGGCTGTTATCGGCTCTGTGAAGCTGAGCTACATGCTAACATGCTGATATTTAGCAGGTATAATGCTTACCATGTTCACCAGCTTAGATTAGTCTGCTAATATGTTAAAGTTTGGTAATTAATTAGCACTATTCACTTACAGTATGTTATTAATACGTCTGAGGCTTTCAGTCTGGCTCAGTGATGGTGTCTTGGGTTTGACTTGGTTTCCACACACATATAACACCCCAACACACATAAAGCTGATTTATGATAATGATGATGATGATGATGATAAAGATTAGCAGGAACATGTAACAGCGGTAAAGTAAAAAGCAAATTAAACTGAGTTGCAGCGTCTTTTTCTTGCTGCTGCTCTGCTAAGCCACACAGAAGATGTCGAAAATGAGAAAAAGGAACAAATAAAATAAAGAGAAAAATAAATAAAGAGAAACAAAATAGTTATAACCAGCTTAGAGGTTAGAACAGCTGTGTGTGTGTTTCCCAGAAGCAAATGTTGCTCTTGGGACAGATTAACTGTGTGTGTGTGTGTGTGTGTGTGTGTGTGTGTGTGTGTGTGTGCGCACGCCTTGGTCACACAATACATAAACCCTATTAGTTTTGGACGTGCACAACAGTTTTTGCAGGTCTTTATGTGGAGAGGAAATGTTTGGGTGTCTGATGGCATTATAAGAAGATCTGGTTGGAGGGAGTGAGAAAGAGAGAAAGACAAATAAGAAAAAAAAAAAAAAGAAACACACAACGTCGCATGCACAATGTCAATCAGTTCACACACATAAACAAGTTTTCACCTTTTTTCCCATCCATAGTAACATAAAGAGACTGAGAAATGAACTCTGATGAGAGAAACACCAGAGATCCACTGACACCTTCATACACACTCTCTCTCTCTCTCCCTCTCTCTCTCACACACACACACACACACACACACACACACACACACACACATACTCAGATTGTGGAGGTAATGCTGTCTTCTCCACTCTGCAAAAATTACTGTAACGTTGTCAGCAAGCCGTCTAACACACACGCACACACGCACCATTTTATGGGCTGCTGTGTGGGAAAGAATATGTGATATGCAAACACACACACACACACACTCACACATATACACACACACACACTCACACACACACACACTCACTCACACACACACACACACACACACACACACTCACACACACACACACTCACACACACACACACACACACACACACACACACTCACACACACACACTCACACATATACAGCTAGTCATCTCTCTTGGAAAACAGTTAAGGGAAAATAAGGAAGGGCAGAAAGAGACGAGGGGTTCTTTAATTTAAAATCCTCCATTTGTGTTCTGTTGTGTTTCTGTCTGAACTGTATGTATTATGTTTATTCACCACTGAGATTCATATCATTGATGTTTTTAATTGGTTAAAGTTGTAAATCTACCAGGACCATCATTAAGCTTAAAAATAGGTGTTAGAATCATTTTAGTCCACCTGTTTTGGTCCAAATGTAGTCTAAGATGGGTGCCAAAGTTGGACACTTTATGCAGCCTACATCATCAAATTTCCATGCTTTTTATTTTACACACTTTCAGCCCTCTACTCAAAATCTAAATCTAAATCTACTCTAGAAGACTCTTTTTTCATCAAAGAGCTGACCTTCTTGAGTTGGTTCTCTAGTTTGACACACTCCTCTCGCTTCTGCTCCAGGCCGTTCTCCAGACTCTTCAGCCTGCTGTCCTTCTTCAGAGTGGAGGAAGCCAGAGAGGAAGCCTTCTCCTTCAGATCCAACACTGACGTCTGAAAGGAAAACCGAAAGGTTACCGGAGACAAAGAGCGATAAGGATGACAGTCAACACCACAGTGTCTTCGTGCTAGGCACTGAGTGGCTCTAATGAAACGGTTGGGGGTTAAGTGCTTTACTTTCTGGCACATCAACAGTATTGTCACTAACCTGCATTAAAGGATAATTCTAGTTTATTTCAAGTTGGTTCTCATTTTTGTAATTTTGTTTAAAATATTTTCTATTGTCATTGTAACATTGTACTTATTTAAGTCATTTCTCAACTCTCGACTTTATATGAGGTAAAACTGACAGAGTGCACACATGAAATGTTGGTAACAATCCCCCCTTGCACAGTAAAACTGTGAACCAGGAAATCGACTTATAATAATAATTGCAATGTTGTTTTCATTGTTTGGTTTCATTTTTTTTCTCCCGTCTCACGTCCCTGTGGTGCTTTTTTTAAGCAATGTCTCTGAATTCCCAGATCTCAGCAATGAACTTGGTGAGTACAATGTTATTTAGTTGTACGTAACTCAAATTATCCTTTACTGCCTTTGTACACAGTTGTAAGGTTGACTCTGTACCTTGTTCTTCTAACCCTTTTCCCATGACCTCTCTCTTTTCTCACTCTTCCAGCTCAATCCTTCCATCCGTGAAGTCTCTTTCCTATTCTTTTCTGGTCTTTCCCTGTTTTGGTAGGGCCAGTGAAACAGAAACCAACGGGACCAGGAGGAGAGACACTCAGACGTGTAATTTTACCCTTGACTGACAATACCAACTCCAGACTAGGGATCATCATGTTTGAATGTGCTTTGGTCAGAGAAACCTTGCTGCTTACTCTGATTATATTTAGATACATATATATATTGCTGTTGTCACACAAACCCCACATCTGCGTTTAGCAGTGTAGAAAGGAATGCTTGTTTTTTCCATGAGTTTTCCCATGTATTTCTCAAATTATATAATGGGACAGTAACAGGTTTTATGACCCTGCAATCGCTAAAATTAGCTGAAGAGTCCAAATCAAAAAAAGGCATAAAGGACCTTTCACTGCAACAACATGCATGCATTTAATTTTCCCCTTTTCAAGGAATAGTTGGATTTTGGGGTTCTTATCGATCTAGCTCTGGTTAGTGTTAGATTAGAGCTATTGCCAGATTATAGACATGTATTGAAATGGAGATGTAAGTCAGTTTAGATTGGTAAGAGGTTCATAATGTGGTAATGAGTTAATTTGGTTTATTGTCAAACCCTACTAATATCAGTTACAACTTACTTCTTCTTTTGTAGTATGGCCACTAATATTATAAAAAAACAAAAACAACAACAGATTGTTTTACAGCTGCGTTTGCCTCCTGACGGATATCTTGTTAAAATATATTGTTTTGCTAAATTTTGGTTTTGCTAAAGTGGTTAAGTGTAATGCTCCTACTGTGCTGCGTAGCCACTGCTGGAAAAAGCAAAAGCAAAAAGGAAGTGCTTAAAAATGCTTTGTCATCCTCTGTCTCTCCCTCGCTGCCTTTGCTTGTTGTCATGGAAATGTGACTGTTTATCGTTGTTGTCCTGCAGCGTGAGGACCTTGGGAGGATCCGAGGTCTGTTCTACAATGATAGATCAATCACGTTTCCTTGACACAGAGAGAGAGTGTATTTTCCTGACTTACAGCACAGATATGGATGTGTGTGTGTGTGTGTGTGTCTTCTACCTCACGGTCAGCCAGGTCAGCCTGCAGATGGGAGACCTTCTCCCTCAACTCCTTCAGCTCCTTCTTGCTGGACTCCATCTCATCCCCCTTTTCTCTCTCCTCCCTCTCACGTTGCTCCTTCAACCGCTCGATAATTCGCTCCTGGACATCAAGAAGGAGGAGGAGGAAGAGAGGTATAAGGGATGGAAGAGTCCAACAGTTATTCACAGTCACTCAATATCAAGTTTCCCTACTAATAACAGTCACATTAAACTTTATGTACATGGCAGCTTTGACAGGATCTAACAGCCAACAGTGATTTTAGACACGAAATACGTTCTGGCACAAGATGTAATATTCACAACCACTAAAACACTATAGACGCTCTCCAGCTATAGAACGACACAGCGGCCAGTTCGAGCAAAAGTATAAAAGTTCACACGCGCACAAGGAGCGCAAAAGAAGCGCAAAAAGCCCAAAAAGTCCAAAGAGTGAATACTGTCTGTGCTGTGCTGAGTTTTCTTGCACTGTAGTTCTGTCTTTGTGAGGACCGAATTGAGAATTTTTATTAATTAATTAAAAAACAAAGTGAGGATCTGGCCGGTTCTCACTACTTTACGAAGCTGTTTCAGGGTTGAGACTCAGTTCAGGGTAATGGGTAAAACTATGAAAAACGATTCATCTGCAGGTTTTTTCCTAGGTAATTTCCCTAATTAATCAGAATCAGAATCAATTAATCAATTAATCGTTCTATATATCTATAATCGGTCTATAAAACACCAAAAAAATTGTGAAAATACCCAATTACATTTTCCCAGAGCCCAAGTTGGAGTCTTCAAATTGCTTGTTATATTCAAGCATCGGATTGAACAATGAACTATAAATAGCATGGAACACAAACAAGACGTTATGTATAAAATTGAGGCATAAAACACTTAAAGGTAACACAACTTATTTCTGTTCTGCTTTGAAACATAAGAAAACCATGTGTGTGTGACAGAGAAAAGCAGTAATACAATAAAGAAAACAAGAGATGGAAAAAGAAAGTGAAAAAGGAAAGATATCCAAAGGCACCCAAACAATGAAAATGGAAGGTAAAAAGCTTGAGTCGTCGGCCACCTTCGCCTGCCAACGCTCACACATCCAGCTGACACCCTGAATATTAGTCACTGGACAATTAATTGCCCTGTTTCCTCTGTGTGTGTGTGTGTGTGTGTGTGTGTGTTCGTGCGAAGGGGTTCGAGTCGGTAACACAATCGCGCTTTACAGTACAAAAATATATTCTCATCAAACACTTCAAAGAGGTCGGCTGGTGTAAGTGTCACTGGTTCCTTTCCCAGAATCAGGGTCGAGTCCTGACTGTAGAATAACAGATCATCAAACAGGCGGTTGAGGGTTCAATCCCCATGATCAGGTGGTTCAGGACTGGTTTATGGCTATGGCACCTGAATGTTTAGACCCAGACAGTGACAGTGTGGCTGTTGGTTCTATTCCCATCAGTCCGAGCCATGTGGCCGCACGTTGGATGGCTCCTAATCTTTTATGAACACAGGCTGTGAATGATTTAATAATGAAACAGCCAATGTGATTATTGGTTCATTTCCATTCATCCAGAGTCATTTGGTCATCGCGTGGGTGGTCGGCGGTTTTGCTCATACTGGTTTTATTAATGTAACCTTGCTAGGGAGTTGACCTGAGGTTGACCAGCGTCGTGTGTGTGTGTGTGTGTGTGTGTGTGTGTCATGTGTGTGCACCTTCTCAGCCAGAGCCTCCTCCAATGTTCCCAGTGCTGTGTCGGTGTTTGAGGTGTCCGTCTGTAAAGACTTGACTCTGTCTTTCAGACCACCCAGCTGTTTCTCTTTATCCTTCAGCTGATCCAGGAGGTTCTCTATCTGCAGAGAGAAAACAGGGAGAACTACTCATAAACGGTGCTATTTTTGATGTTTATGATGAATTAATTTGCTTATTTACAAAAGAATGATATTGTGTTGGCAAGTGTATCTGCTCTCAAACACGACTGCTTGTAACTAGAGCCCAGCAAATACAACAGCAATTTCTAAAACTTAGCTGAAAATTAAATTAGTTTCCAATACAAAACAACTAATATAACAAAATATATGTGAATAAGACTCAAAAATACAAAACTGCAGCCAGTAAAGTTAAAACCAAAACAATCTGAAACTACACTGAACTATATTAAATATTAAATTATGTGTTATGTGATATGTGCAAGTGTGAATTATTAACTCCTTTAGTTTTTCCTTTGAACTGTTTCTTACAATACGGCATACTCTATATGCAGATACCAATTCATCTACAATAAGACAAATCTTAATTAACAAAGTTTCTTCATCAAAATGCATCATTACCATTAATTTAAACTGAATAAAAAATGAAACAAAACTGAATGAAATAATGATATTAGGCATATTCAAATGTTTGTCAGCATCATTCTGATTTTTTTATTGATTTGATTGGATTGGATTTCTGGCCACCTTTGCTGCTCACTGCTTATTACAGACTCCCCTTTGATAAGGACTCCTCGGGTGAAACTGCCCTTTTCCCACCCATTAGTGTAAGTGGGTGAGTTTCTCCGACAGTGAACATCCACACAAACAGCAAGAAAATGCATTTAAACATTACTATGGATAAAAGCCGAAAGCCTTATTTACATTCTCCCTCATTCCTTCTGTTTCCTCTCGCATCGATTTCAAACCAGCTGAAAACAAACAACAAAGTCTCAGACTACTACGCTGTCCTAAATACAAGGGGCAGTTTCTTGTACAAGAGGTCTAATGTGATTCTATCTGGAGATTTTCAGCCTATGAAAAAGGCTGAAATTCTCCCGAAGCTTTGCTAACTTTAACCCTTACTCCAAATACAAAACTCTCTTTACCTCCACCTCTTTCTCCCCTTCTCCTTGCCTCCTCCTGTTTCCTCTCACAGTGATTTGGTAGCAGATTAATTTTTTTGTTATAACACAAAATCAGCACAGGCTCACTCTTTCTCTGAGGCCATAATGAGTATGTGTGTGTGTGCATGTATGCGTGTGTGTGTGTGTGTGAGTGAAAGAGAGAGAGATCACAGACAAAGATAAGGAGTTATGTCAACTTTGTGGTATTCATTAAAAAAATGGATGTAACAAAAAGCACAAAAATAATAAATGGAGGAAAATCTTATGTAAAGTTAACAGTGAACTTGGGCTGTAAAATTATAAAATGTTTTCTCCCTCTCTTTCTGTCTGTCTTTCCTTCGCTTTGCCTTTAAGAGAAAGAAAATCAAGCGATTGACAACCCGTCATAAAAAAAAAAAGAAATCTGATTGGTATGTAACCTTTGACTCCACTGCAGGTGAGACGCATAAACTTACAGTACCAGAGATTGTGAGTGTGTGTGCTCATACAGTAAAACATTTCCAGCGCCTAATTAATCAACTGTTCCCCTGACAGCTTGACTGACACCTTCTCCTCTCTCTCTTTTGCACACACACTCGCACACACACACTTGACATTGAGAGGCAGTGAGACTCTTTGATCCCGTCTGCACTTCCTGAAACTGACAACTGCTCGATGCCTGAGCTTGACACATACACATACACACACACGCGCACACATATACTGTATACAGTATACAGACTTAACGCACACACTCAATGTCTTTCTTAATCTATTTTACTCCCAAAATTGTCTGTGATAATGAACTGGAATATGTTAACAAAACAAAAACTGTCTGACGCTCTGTCATGATGGTCCTCACATACAGCCGAAAATTACATTTAACAACAAAGAGAGGAGGATGATTGGAGATCAGAGGAATATCCTTGCAATTAATCCTATGCACTCATGGTAATTACCTTCACTACTAACATGTAGTGACAGGTAAAGACATGAGGAGGGAAAGATGGAGGCAGAGGAAGAGGAGGGACAAAGTGCAAACAGAGAGAAGGTATTTTTAGTTTTTCCACATGCAAAAAAAAAAAGAAAAGGAAATGGGAAAATTATAAGTGCAGATTAGATAAACGAGGAGTCAGCAGCATCTCTGTCTCCCTCTCAGACACTGGACTATATTCTATTTGAAGGCGGCAGAGGTCATCATTTATTGAACAGGAGGAACTCATTAGTATGCATCTGATTTCAAACACACTCTGTCTCTCTCCTCCCCCTCCCTGTCCTGCTTTATGTCTGTCTGCTTGATTGTCTCTATCAATTATCTGCTCACCCTCTCGGTTTTTTTCTGTATGCGACAACTGGAGGGACGGGGAAGAAAAAAGGGGAAGAGGTTGAATTTGTATGGCAAAAGGCTGGTTATGGGAGAATTTCGCGGTATACTGGATTTTTTTACACCTAATTTGTTAGATTTTACCGTCTAAACAATAGTCTGAACCCTTGCTTACCCTTCCATCCAAAATCAGTGTGTTTGTGTGTGTGTGTGTGTGTGTGTGTGTGTGTGTCTGCCAGACAGCTAAGACAGGGGGTCACTCCTGCCTGTCCATCTAACTGACAGCATTACCGTAGAGATACACGCACAAAAACACGTTTGAAAAGTGGCCAGAAAACATGCAGAAAGCACCTGTCTGTGCTGACCTGTCTGTCTGTTTGTGCGTCTGTCTGGTTCAGCTTCCAAACTACACACTGTCTTACAGCCCCATCTAGTGGCTGTAATATTACATGACAACATCATATTACACGTGGATTTCAATGAAAGAGTGAATTGCATGTGTCTCCACCTCATCCATCATTTTTCCATGATCCACATTTTCATCTAAGTAAAAGCTCTTTTAGTCTCTTGTGATCATTATTTTCTCCTCAGTGTGACTGAACCTAGAGCCAGTTCAATGAATGTTTTCACAGCCTCATTTAACAGGATCACAAAGATTGTTGCTTCGCGTTATGTGCATTAATTCGGTACATTTTCTTTGTGCATACTGACATCCAGCTTGTTTTGGAGATCGATGAAGCGACTGGCGTTTTCTTACCTTCTTCTGCAGCACATTAACTTTGCGTTCCTTGACGTCCAGCATGTCTTTGAGGTCGATGATCTCTCCATGCTGAGTACTTTTCTCCTCTGTCAACTCTGATATCTGCTGACTCTTTTTAGAAAGGAGAGATTCCTTTTCCTCCAGACGCAGACGCAGTGCATCCACCTGTGAGCATGCACACAAACACACACACACACACACACACACACACACACGCATGCATAATTAACAGTCAGTGGAAATAAATATCAACAAATTAAAAAATCTGTTTTCTTGTGATAAGCAATAGAACCATGACATGAAGTAACAAGAGCAGCTGTACCTCAGTCTGTAGTATAGCGGCTCTCTGTTCCTTGGCAGTGAGTGACTCCTTGAGTACGTCCACGTGTTGTTTACTGTCGGAAAACTGATTGTTCAGAGTTTCCAGTTTGGTCCTGAAAGCCAACAGCTCGCTGTCCTTACGACTCAGGTCCTGCTTTGCCTGTTCCATCTGAGCAAGACAAACACACACACAACATGAAGAGAAAAGAGGAGACAGAAAGACGGACAAGAGACCCGGTTAGAGTGTGTGCTAGACAGGATTACATGCTTAGTAAGTTTAAAATGTATTAAAATCCACTACAAGCTTTACTGAGTGAGCACTCGTTCTAGGCACTAGTTTGTGTTGTGAGTGGCCTTCTACGAGGGCTACTGTGTCACCTTATGCACAGGGAGCTGTGGGTTCGATCAAGTATAATCTAGACACTTTAAGGACTTTTTAACGTAAAAGGAAATACTAGCCTTGTTTCAAAATGTTCTCCTGGAAAGGAAAAAACAGTTAGACCCACATCAAATGGAGTGCAGTATTACACACCTTTTAAAACATATACTGTACTTCTATTTGTTCTGTACCAGAGGGTCAGGGTCGGTTCTTTCAGTCATTTCAAAATGATAAAAAAAACAACAACAGTTTAATCTCATAGTTCCTTTGGCATCTCAATGTGGAGATTAGGAGTGAATCTTTGGGAGTTAATTTAACATGACACCTAAAAACAATGGACCCAGACCACACAGGGAAATCTGTCACACAGTATAAAAACCTCAGCAAATTAATCCAAGCTACTAGATGAAGAGAAACCTCATGCATGGAGAAAGAGAAGCACGCAGCACAGCACAGCTGGATCCTCAGCTGGAAGTCTGTAATTTTACAGTTCAGACTAGAAACAACTATTACTGTCAACAGCCATTCAGCCACAGACAGAACGGGAAGTAAAGACTACACCCCTTGTTTTATATATATATATATATATAT
>JAVQJL010048703.1:0-10249 GCA_036024295.1 Nannoperca obscura
ACACACACACACACACACACACACACACACACACAAATGCTCTCACCATTAAGTTGTGACAAATTATTGCACAAATTCAATTTATTCTGTTTTTTCTTTTGAAGAGGCCTTTGTTACCAACAAAAATATACTTATATACAAATGACTAAATCTCTAAAGCCGGGAGTGTTGGTGTTACAAATAAGTTTAAAGAGACAGTGTGATAATATTTTGCTGCTGTTAAAGAAGAATCTCTAGCAGGAGGATATTCACGGTGAAGGATGTAAGTAAAACAAACTTTTCTGTGCAGCATACTGACTAAACGTAACAAATGGCTAAGCAAAGAGTTTTATCCTGCGTATGTTCTGACGGAAACACCACAAACAATAAACTACTCATGTTACTAAACAATAGACACACTTAATTTGCTCCAAGTTATATTGCTGAACTGCTGCTCCTCTACGAACCAGAGCACACCATCAGATCCTCAGGCAGGGCTCTGCTGGATGTTTCGGTCCTGGTTCGAGACTAATCGAGACCCGGCGTTTGCAGCCAGGGTCCCTCACCTCAGAGTTTTATTTTTTCAGTTCAGATATATTTTGTGTGTATTATCAAAAACATTTTGTTATATTTTATGTGTATGAAAACAAAGGGAGAAGAAGTAGGAAGGAGGTAGCAGTGCTGCATCTTTGTAAAGATTACTGTTAACCAGCTGCATGGATGTGCATGTGCCTCCGGATGACTGCTAGTTTGTAACTGAACAATAAAACCGATCCAACATGGAAAAGCACCACCGTGCACAAATGTTTCATAATCACTTAATAACTGAAGAGGCAAGGAAGTAGGTAGGAGGGAAGTGAAGTGGCACTAGAGGAAATTCCACTAAATTATGATTTCAAGAAATAGAACGCATTGCCAGTGCGAAAGATGTTTGTGACAGCGTTGATCCTCTGTGTTCCCATGACGATAGCTGTCACATCTCCATCCTTCACGTCAAGGTGTCAGAAACCCCAGGCGACACTGGTAAAGTGTGTCAGAACAATTCAGCAGCACATCACGACCTGCCTGCATCGTACAAGTGAGTTGTTACAAATGCATGACCTCTGTTTGCACTGTGAGGTCTGACTTGTGTCTCCAAATAACATCAGTTTCTTCCCTTTCCCTATAATTTCTTCCTTTGTTAATTCATTTGATAAAGGTCCCTTTAACCAGAGTCTGGTTTTGCATCACACTGAAGTTCAGTGTTACTTTAAATGCTGTCTGTTGTAACACCAAGAAAACAGTTGGTTCACCCTTCATGGGGTTGCATCTGATAAATGAATCCACAGAACGCTTTTCTGTTCTCATGTGTAACCTCCAAAATCCAAAGTGAAAGCAGAGAGGGAATTAAGTAAAAGTTATTGCAGCAGAAAGCCGCCTGGGTCCAAACGCTGAACCCTGTTACATTGTCTTCTCACTCCTCTCTCCTCCTTTTCTGTCTCTGTTAATCCCTGTCTTTCATCCAGCCACAGCACAGTAATGATGTCACTAATTTATAGAGACAGATCATTCAAAAGATTAGAGTTGATTAGAAAAGCTATACAAAGTTATGGGAACTTGTGGGGTGAAAATGTGTTTAAAATAGCTCAAATTGTGGGAACAGAAGAGGTTGGAGAAGAGGAACTGAAGGGAATTAAATGACCTGATGTATTAGTCTTTTGCTCATGTTTGTACACACTGTATGTGCAGAAGGAGGCAGTCATTGGCACAATGCATGTGTGTTAGTGTGTATGTGCATGTTGGCCGTGTGCAGGCCTGCGTGGGTTGGAAAAAAAACTCACTGGGCTTTGTCTGCTCTGTGCCCCAGGAGTCGCTATCGATCTGAGAAAACAGACATGAAAAACATGGGGAGCGAGGGAGTGGAGGAGAAGTGTGAGACAGGAAGCAGAAAAAGAAAAGCAGGTAATTTCCAGCCATAAACCAGTTTCTCATATCTGACCTGCAGCTGATCGATAGCTTCCCCTGTGAGAAGCACACCGGCTGTCTGGCTAGCTTCTTACTTTCACTTCTTCCTGGGTACTATGAAGACTTATTCCCCCAAAACAAATTATATGTGCTATAGCTGATTATAGCTGAGACACGAGGGCTGTGAAAATACAATTCATAGTCAGCCTGAAGCCACCCTGAAGATATCAAATGTTAGCCTCAACTTATTAACAGGAAATGTCTAGCTTGCCCTAAACTATGAGCTAGCTGCAAGGCTTCAGAGTGGCAATGTAGCTCAGTCAGACAAATCTCAATGCATGTGGTGAATTAAGTCGCAACCAAAATTTTGTGTCCGCAGTGAATGTCAAAAAAGAAATCTTGCACCCTTAAATATGAACCCTTTACACTTTAACCCCCCCCCCCCCATCACATCGCATCACATTCAGCATTCAGGTTTTCTCACAACATATTTCAAGATTCAATATACACTAAAATAAAATTCACTCCCTTCTCCAGTGCCAACCACACTTTTGGACTCTTAGAATAACAAAAATCAACAGTATGTTCATTTCGTTCTACGTGGTGTCATGAACATTGCAGCCTGTGAGGGTGCTAGCAAGGCTTTAGACTTGTTTATGTGTGTTTCGTTTGTGGTGTGTCTTTGTGAACAGAACTACTGATTACCAATCAGAACATCTACAATCTCTGTGTTTATGTTTGAAGCATCTGTTACCTCTGTGGTAAAGCAATGACCCATGTGCATTTTCTGACCTGTGTAACTTCACTGTAGATTTATGGTTGCGTGTTATATGATACATGTGTAACTGATATGCACCTTCTCCTTCACCTTCTTCATGTTACAAAGCATCCAGACTCCTCGGGTCATCTGGGACCGGTTCCTGGGATCCGAGCAAGGTGACACAGCTTTACTTGGTTCCTCACCTGTGGACCAAGCTTCCTGAATACACGAGAGCTGTTAAAACTGCCAGCTCATTTAAAGCAGGGCTTAAAACATTATTGTTTATTGCGGCTTTCCAATAAAAACTGATAGCGAATCTCTACCTAACTATCTTCGTAGAGAGTGCTTGTTCTCGCTTTTTGTCTTTAATGTTTTTTAAATGCAATCCGATTTTTTTTAAAGGTCTTTTGTTTAATTTATTTCTATGCCCCTGTAAAGCACTTTGAATTGCCTTATGTCGATACAACATAACAAAAAATCTACGCTGTAGGTGTCTATGGTAGGACTCCTGTTAACTCCTTGTGTCAAGCAAAGATCCAGATTAATATATGAGAGACATTTGCAGTTCGTTCACTATTAGATGTATCCTCTTCTGGCCCCATGTGTTATAGGGGACAATACCTATAACCTGATAAAATCCCAACATGGCACCTCAAGGTGTGTTTCTCTTTTACATCATTTGTTGTCTTTATATTCTTGTTTTTTGCTCAAGAGGGTGAGAAATGATCAGGATGCAGAGGACGCCTTCTTTACAGCTAATGGATGGTGTTTTAACATTTTGCTGTTAGATCGGTGGAGGGTGAGATACACGTAAAGAATTTGAGAAAAATTTAAATGTTATGTAAGGTCCAACAATAGAATTCCTCTTCTCTATCTGAAAGACAACCTATTGATTTCTTTATTGGTTTCTTCTCTCTTCTTGTTTGTATCTGCATAATCTAATGTCTTTGTGGGTAATCCCTTATGCTGAAAGGTTGTGTGTGTGTGTATATATATATATATATATATATATACATATATATGTGTAAGTGTGCAGTGTGTGATAAGAGACTGTGGAAGATCCAGCTCAGTCCCAGAGGCAGACTTTATCACTGCCTCTAAATCTGAATTGCACACAGGAGAGTCCCAGCACATAACGGAGGTGTGTCCTGTTTGCATCTTCTCTCTTAAAACATTGTAAACATCTGAGTGCCTATTTAGGAATATTTTAATTTGAAGCAGTTTCATTCTTTGAAGTGGCCCTGAAAATCAGAGAAATTAGCCAGATGGCTAAAACCTGGAGTCCTTCCACAACAGTTTAGGTCGTAGAAGTGAAAGAGAGATAGTCGCTCTACACTCACTTTGGGCCTCACAGCTAAATCCAAAGACAGACAAGAGAGAGAGTCAGGAGAAGAGAAATTGGATTGTGGAGAGAGTGAGTATCAAAAGTAACACGAGATGTATTTCAACACTTTAAAGCTATAGAGGGAGTGAAGAGAGAAATGAGATGGGAAGCACTCAGAGCATCCCCGGGCCGTCAAAAGAATAAACAAAAGAAGAGAGAGCCAGAGCTCAAGAGATGTAGTGTAATGATCTAAGAGAAAGTAAGATGGATAGAGTTGGGATAAGTGGCCTAGAAGGAGATTGACTGTTGGAATGAAGAGTGGACGGGCAACAGTGGAATGACAAAAGCAGAGAATGACTGAAAGGACAGCGAGAGGGGTCGTTTATGTACAACGGATGGAGGGATAAAAGAGAAGAATCAGATAAATGAATAAAGGGCTGGAGTTTCCTGAGGTTTGTGTTTTGGAAAAGGGCAGCATGCTACAGATCCACCTCCGCCTGAGGAAAAATGATATTTAGGAGGTGAAGGCAGATAATGTTTAGCTGTTGGGATCCTGATCTTTCTTTCTCTGCACCCAGAACTGCGGAAATGAAGAACACTGAAATGTTATCTGTCTACGCATGCCAAAAGAGTTGTTACACACACACACACACACAGAGACCAGCTTGTGATTTAAGTAAGAATGTCAGCTTGGAGAGTCAGCCAGATAATGTTATTTGTCTTCTCCTCAGTTCCAATCTTTTACCTCGTCTTTACAACGTCTGAGACGACGCCACATTCTCAAACTATAATCATTAATTACAGATAATTCATTCCAGAGAGACAGAGAGAGACAAAAGAAAGACATAATTCATTCCAGTTAGCATATAGAATGACATCTTGGATCTTGGACTGATACAGCAGTAGGCCAATACCCCCTCCTACCCACACATCCTCGTGGAATATTAATACACTATTATCTATTTGGTTTGCCAAGAATTACTGACTTCTTTCTGTCTCCGTAGGAGTGAAGAGAACACTGCTTTTGCTTCCAGCTTTGTTACGACCTTCACAGAAAAATAACAAAAGATAAACCTTGCCAGCCACATGCAGCACCTCCTCAAGAGAGAACAGGAGAAGAATTACATGTGTGACAGGTTTGAAGTGTTCTGGTTATCTATTTGGCTTTGTTTTTATTGAAGTCACGTTTACTTGTTACATAGTATTGAACCAGCGCTGTTTATAGTTAACATTAATGGACAGTATGTGCATGGGGACACTTTTGTTCATTTCACCTGATGTACCCCAGCTGAAGGCACTTTTATGTTTTCTGCATTTTCTTCCCTCTTTGCTGTTTCTCACCAATTTCCAGGGACAGTGTGACTGAAAATTTCCCTCCCCCAGTCTGTGTGTTCCGCAGTGACTGACGGACCGACCAGAGCGCGTTTGAATTGATGGTCTTTTCTGGTAAACATGCCAGTTGATGGAAATGCAAGTGGTGCGAAGTTCTCAGAATATTGATGTAGTAGCAAAATATTGATGGAAAGAAGGATGAGTAGAGATGCTAAACCAAAGAGAGCAGGAAGTAAAGAGGAGGGTGAAAAGGAGAAGAGGTGGGGGTGTGGAAAAACAAAGGAATGAGAGAATGATGGAGGGATGTTTGGTACTCAGGGAGAGACTGATGGAGGCTGGAAGAACACTGAACAGGTTGTTGGAGTGAACGTAAGGAATAAATCATCTGACCGCGTGCGTTCTTTGATCCTGGTTTGTCCGGTCAGAATTTGATGAGCGTTGAGTCACGTAGGTCAGTCAGGTTGAGAGACAGCTGTCAAACGCTTAACTACTGACCTTTGATGACTTTTTATTATTTATGCAGCTAAAAGATCCAAAGGAATGACATTACCATATCAAACAGTAACACACAATGGCTATTATTGCTTTTACTTTCTTTCATCTTAAATTCTCATTCCAGCCTTGCTTCTGTTCCCGATTGTCCTTCTTTTAATTTTGTTTCTCAGCATTCTTCATGTGTTTGTATGCAGACAAATATCGTAAGGGTGACCATAAAAACAAGCCCCTCTCTACGCTGTCCAGTCTGGAGAGATGTGCGTTTGTTGTTGTTTTGGGTTTTTTTTGGCTCCCGTTTGTCTGGCTGTCTTTCAGATTCAGCACTTTGATCCAGCTGGACTGCTGTGTGGTTGTCTTCTCTCTGTCTGGAGACAGCCTGCAGAGCCTCTCTTTAATATTGAAATCTGGGGAACATCACAGTAACCAGTGCATTTTCTGAGACACACAAAAACCACACCAACAAAGTGGGGGGTGTACGTGGGATATTTGATGATTAGCTGCAGAAAAACGTGACCATTAAAACTCTTTGTCTGATTACCTTGACTACCTACCTATGACTCACACCGTTTCTAATGTAGTAGTAGACGGAATAGTTCCTAATCAGTGTTCAATGGCCTTTTCAAGTTTTATTTTTTAAAACTATCACCCACATTTCTTTGCATAAGGGAATTATCTTTGTCTCAGCTGCCTCCCACCCCCAATTATGTATAACAGATTAGTAGTCCCAGTAACGTTTTTGAGTTTTTGAGTGAGTTTGCATCAACATTACCAAAACCAGCAGCAGCTGTCTCCACTGCCAAAGATCTCAGATGATGTGCAGGATACAACCTTCCCCTTCTTACTTTTAAGCCTCACCCCTACATCCTGTTACATGTCGAGACACATTAAAACAACAATAAACTGGGAACTTCAAGCTGAGCGTACAAAATTCATCCCTAAGACACTCAAGACTTGGCTTGGAGTTACACTAAGTGATGGCGTGCAACTCTAATTTATTTTGCCACTTTGAATCTGCGAGTAAAATTACCCTGTTTTTAATGCTGCCTATGATAATTCATCTTATTAGTGGCATTACTATGAGCATATTAAGTCACATCCCCATCTAATGCTGTTATCTCTCAAGTCTGTCAGAAACAGAAAGAAATCTTATCGTTGACTTTGACCTTTTCTAAATCTTGGCAGAGCTGTGTCCAGAAGAGAAACACACATTAAGGCAAACAGCTGGAAATGCACTTATCTCTTGGCTTTGAAGAAGAGGACACACAGAAGCCACAGCAGACTTTGTTCCTCTCAAGTTAACTTTTTTAAAACCCACTTGTAACATGAACTAACGTACTTAGCAGACACACTGATTTCATGCTTTTTTAAAACCAGCTTTTTTAGTTAATGATTATTTATTTATTCGATACAGACAGAGTTAATGAACATCAGTATTAAAGCGAGATGTAAGCATGCAGTAGTTGGCAAGAATGTTGATTTGCATCCATAGTCCTTAGGCAGGTATGAAATAGAGAAACATTACAAGCGACAATATACAGATACAAATATACACTACACAAGTAGAAAAAGACAAAATACATTGTGCAACATCTGAAGTAATAAGTGATCACAGTTCTGGTTTGTCTTTAGCCATTGTTTGAGATTGGTGTCGAAGTACTGCAGGTGGTAAACCATTCCACTATTTACTTTTCTTTATTGACAGCACAGTTTGTCCAAATGTGTTGCACCTATGAAGCACCTCACAGACCCTGGTGGCCCTGATGCCAATTCATTCATTTAAAGTAGGTGTCAGTCCACGTGGCCAAAATCTCTGTTGCAGTGGTGTAAAACCTGATATTCCAAACCTTATCAGGACAACAATGGTGAAAAGGTGTGTTTTTAAAATGTTTGCTAAGTTAGAGTTAAAAAAATAAAAGATAAGTTGGGAAAAGAAATGCCATTATAGTGTGTTCTGTGTGAATATTGCCATAAATGAAAACAACAACTGCAAGAATGAAAAACAAAACACAATTACACTTGTTAGCCGTCACCAGCAGAGAAGCCACTGTGCCATTTTTCTTTTGGTTTATTTTGAATGGGCTCACTCTTGGTAACAAGGTGTAATTGCGGAGGTACCTTGGGCAATGTATTAATGAGAACTGCATAATATAAAGAGTTTCTGTTTCTATAAATGTAAATGAACAGTGGTGGTATGTTGCACCTAATGGTCCAGACACACAGATGTACACACACACACATTTCATGAAAATGGCCCTGATGTGGTTTGCCACTGGGTTGTATATGGGACTGTATGAGTGGGACTTCTGGCCTCAGGAAAACTGGTGGGTGGCTGATTCATGCAGTTGCAGCTAAGCACAAAAGCTGGTGTGAGTGAAAGATAGATAAGATGATCTCGGTTTAATTTAATGATTCTGTCTCTGTCTGCATGACTGGGCTGGTATATTGATGCCTGAAGAACATTCCACCACCATCTTCAGTTTATATTTTCTGTCTTTTATGAACACCTGCACTGGACTGTTAAATATGTTGAAAATGTAATCTAGCTGGCTGACTCTGGCTGCAGTGAAGATGACTTATTACAGAGAGGTGTCATTAAGTGTTATCAGCTAAATATACTTAAAATATTAAAAGTGGACAAGCTTGTTATGCAGACGGACCCATTTCAGTGTTAAATTCCACTGCATTGTTATTATTGACACATGTAAACATGCTGTAGCTGGTCATGGTAGAACTAACTTGAAATACTTTACAGCACGTGCTGTTAGTTTGCATCATATTGTATACCTCATGATCACATTTTATGCATAAATAGCACATCTGAATTTGCAACGTAACTACAAGTGTAGTAAATCTGCATCACTGTTTGACACTAACATGATGTGTCGGTCTGATATGCATCACACAACCATTGACCACCAGGCTCCTGTGGTTACAGACCAAAGCTTTGACTGAACACCTATTTGAACTAAATCTAAACAAAAGTTAAACATTGTAAGCCTCACCTAGGTGGTATTTAATTGCAGGTGTATTTTATTATATTGCATTATACTGTAAGCTACAGGTGTTCTTTAGTTCTGCAGCCACATGCAGTTGATGTCTGAATAATAATGTTTCAGCACCATGGACAGAGATCACCAGTCTGTGGACCTCAAGACCTGGCTACATACATAATTAATTTCACTATTGTGTCGACATGGGTAGACTAGAGGATTTTCAAAGTTTTGTCACACCAAAGCATAGAATTTGATAAAAGTTTTAACGAGGCACCCCATTTGACAAGATGTACCGTGTGCACTTAGATATTAATGGGGCAGTGCAATACTGTTATCCCTGTAGGTAGAGGGAGATAAAAGTTGTAGATGAATGAAGCAGACGGCCAAAAGGGCTATAGTTAATTGTGCTTAACTCTAACAATGAAAACATGATTTTCATTTTACTACCAGCTCGCAAGAGAGAGGGGTGATAGTGGAGACACACAAAGAGAAGATGGATATATTTAATTAGAAATCATTTATAAATGGTGCCACAGGTTTAGTATTATATACAAGTTAAATATTGACTTGTCAAGTCGATTGTTTTGTAAAAAAACTATATATTGTTTCTATTATATATATTATAATTGTTTTTATTTTATCTCTTTCTGCCAGTGGTTCATTGCATTTAATTGTTAAACTAAATAGACTAACTGTGAAAGTAATCTGATCCTTTTTTTTAAATAACGTTTAAATAACATCATTCATTATTGCAAGTTTACAATACATTTTTATGTTTAACACGATGTCTGAATTCTATTGGTGTACGTAATGTTCATACCATTAAAGCAAAATTGAATTTACATAGATAGACCACGGATAACTAGAGAGAGAGGAAGAGGTGGGGTCTGGTTAATTGTTACTGTCTGTCTGCTGCTATTATACTCACTCTGGAGTGAACTTACCGGAGGACGTGGGGGAGTGGACTTAACTTTCTCCCAGGACGTGGGATGGACACTGTCGACTCTATCTCGTGTAACTGAACGGTGGGCTGAATGTGAGGAAAAGAGGAATCAATAAGAGGAAAGTATGTTGTCAGCATCGTTTTAGGCTTTCACTAATACATCTACAAATGGGAGTAGACGAGAACTTTAGAAAACTATTAGCTATTAAGCTATTAACCCTAGCTAAAGTTAAATGCATTTTGATTAAACAAGCCCTCAGCTTTGCCCCCTTTAACCATCGACATTCAACAGAAGATACTGGCAGTTTTAGAACTTTGTTGTGTGATAACGACGTTGCATTTCTTTGCCTCTCCATCCTGGGGGAAGAGGTGGAGGTGGTGGAGGACTACAGATACCTGGGTGTCCATCTTGACAACAGATTTGACTGGAAGTGTAACACTGAGGCTGTCAACAGGAAGGGACAGAGCAGACTTTACTT
>JAVQJL010048711.1:0-10010 GCA_036024295.1 Nannoperca obscura
CTGAAGGGCCTCCATCTCTCTGGAAAGGACCCTGGGTTCCCTCTGATGGATGTTACAGAGGTTCAGACGGTGGGCTCTCAGCTTCTCCGTTCTCTGATGTTGAATTCAGTCACAGAAAACTCTGTTGTCTGATAACACGTGTGATAAAAGAGCTGTTTCTGCAGAACAGGATGCATCTTCCTCCATATCTCCAACATTACATCATAACACAATAATGTTTAAAGGCTTCAAACCTCTGTGCTTCCACAATGTAACAATGATCTTATCATGTGGAACCCCAGAATAATCAGTATATACACTGAAATAACTGAAGAAATAATTCATTACATGACTGTACATTACAAATATAAGATTTGAAACATGAAACTCATAGTTTAGATAATGAAGTGAGTCAAATTCAAGCTGAAATACGTAAAGTGCAGGTTTGATTGTTTTTAAACAAGAAATGTCAAAAGCACATTTATGAACAATATTAAAAACACAGCTAAGCTAAATGATCATTATTCTGCTGGTACCAATCAATGCAAACATGATGAACCATTCATCTGGCAGCCGTTATGAACTAACTGTACCTCCCTCTAGATAACTCGGAAAACACACACACACATGCATCCGCATTCCTACATGAACAGACAATCAAACAGTCAGTAGAAGTTCTAATTAAATGGATCAAATTAGTAAAACAGGAGGATTCAGATTTGAAAACAAGGGAATCGTCATGTTTACTCGTGTTTGTCTGTTCAAGTGTGTGTGTGTGTTTGTGTGCATGGACACATGGGTGAAGGGTGCTTATAGGTGGTGGTGGTGGACGAAGGAGGAGTGACCAGCAGATAAAGTCGGGCGTGTTCAGTGTGAGAGGGGAGGCTGGATATATGGAGTACGGATGACATAGTATATATATATATATATATATATATATATATATATATATATATATAAATGTCCTGTCATGACTGTATGACTCACTTCAGCGAAGCAGTCCGACATCACAAATCTAAATCAGGTGTTTTCACGCCACACTGTCATAATAAAGCAGAGGTAGATCTTAGTTAACTGGCTGGATTCAGATAAATGAAATGATTTAAGAAATACGAGTGGAAAGTGAGGCAGGGCTGCAAGAGGGTTGTGTTCTCTTTGTGTTTAGAGCTGAAAACAAATGCTACCGTTAACTTCCATCTGATCCTGCTCGAACCACATGCACGCAAATCTGCAGGGACTCGATTATATTCAGTGTTAGCTTTGAGGTGTTTAATGAGATTAGGTGGCATTAATCATTGAGCCAGTACCTCACTCGTAACTCTAATTTAGGAAAATCATCATTTTGAAAGGATGAACCTTCTGCTGGAGCAGATATATGTTGGCTGCGGGGCTTTGACTTTAAGCTTGTCATGCTGGAACAGCGGGGCCTTGGCGGCTGGCACACACTCTTTCAGAGCCTGAATCCATATAACAGTTGGCTGACGTTCTCCTTCCCACCCCGCATCTTCTGCTCCACGATCAGCAGACATGAACACCGAGGACACCTCTATCTGCTGAGGGGCAGGAAGAGACGAGAGCCGTTAAGATTTCAAACTAAATAAGGAGCCACTTCCCAAATGTCTTTTCTTGTTCCAGTGTATTGAAATACGTGTCCGTAACGTCCTCTTATTTGGAAGAGTAAACAGCACCAGGAGGGAGGTTCACACACTGCACTGCTGTGTGAGCTACTTCTGCAACATGGTTGAATATGAAGAGCCTCTCTCCTTCTGTCTTCACGCACTTCATCATCATGTTTAGTCTTTTTCTTTGTTTGAGTCAAGTCCTTTTCTGTCTTGTTCTGTCTAACTGAATATTATGTCATTAGCATCCTGTTTGGAACAGCCAGTGTGGCTATTTACACCCAGGTGAGTATAACTACCTGCAACAACAGACGGTCTGTGTCCGACGCCTGTCAGTCACCAGCCTCTGCTGACGCTGTGCCTGACAGGTTTGGGAAGCAGACAACCACCTGTGGACGATGCTGCAGAAAACAACAGACACTTTTCTACTGTCTCACCCTTTCAGACTTTCTGTGTTCAATAATAACAGTTTGCTGTGATGAAAATGAATCAGTCAGTCACCTGCTCCTCCTGCTGCCGTCAGGGGTTCTGTGGGTCCTTCAGAAACATGAGAGTTCACAGCAAGTTCACCGGCACTCTCTCCACTCCCTCATCTCAGAAATCTTTCATGTCTCCACAGCAAGCGAATGCATTCTGTTTGAACATGCCGGGCTCGACTGTCTGCATAATGAGCATTTTTATGCCTTCTACCTTCTCGTGCTGTTCATAATAAATATCCACTTACAGGAATCTACCAGTGGTTGATTAACACATCCAAATACACCCAGACAGTCTCTCTTTATCAGCCAGCTGTTGCTCCATATTATTTTACTGTTTCCAAATTCTTCACAATTGAGCAGAACTCTATTTTCCACTCTTTTCTTTCTTTCACGTTAAATTCAAATGTATTTAAAAATGATTTGCTTGTTTAAAGCATGTGTGTCTAGAATTCATAGGCATGTAACAAACAGCATACAGAATGAGCCATCTCAAGCTCTCTGCTGCCCCCCAGTGGTGCTGTTGAACATACATGCAAAGAAATAGTGATGGTGGAGGGATTGTGAATTAGGTTTGCCTTGAAGATCGAGTGCTTCAGTGAGCACAGAGTCAGTACTGTGTTTGCATGTTGCAGCCAGTAAAGTCACCAGGTCTCAGATCAGAACAGTGCAAAGCTGGGGTAGCAGAAGATACTGAAGATATTTGATGCTGCTGTGATTGCCTGAAACATGAATGTTTTATTGAATTAGAACGGTTCAGGCCACAAATGTTCATCAGGCCATCAACAGCAGTCAAAAATGATCTTTTCAATTAACCACACGGCAGAGGATGAGGACAATGCAGAAAACATGAGACCAGAAAAAAACAATAGTCTAAATCAGCAGAGGGTAAGATATGCTGACGTTTAGTCCCTAGTGTGGGTTAAGAGAAGGTTTGCAGAGGTTTGCAGCAGCAATGTGATTGGCTGAAAACACCCATCGTCAGCTGACTAACCAGAGCAGAGAGAGAGAGAGAGAGAGAGAGAGAGAGAGATGATTCATGATTGAACCTGTGCTGAGCTTCATGTGTAGACTATGTCAACATCATCACCTAAATCCGTCTTAATATTTACCAAGGACAGTGGATAACTGCCATATTTAACTTTTGACTTACTGTATTCACTTGTTTTAGATGTGTGTGTGACACAGGTACAGACCACACACACACACACTAGTCATGGCAGCAGCAGGACTGACCTGCGACTGCAGAGCAGGGTCTAGACTGAGTTGGACTTCCCCGCTGTTCTGTCTCTACTGTGTTTGCTTAAATCTTTTACAACCAATTTATCTTCATTTCAGCTGGTCTACAGCAGAGGCCCGCTGCCCGAGGCTCAACATAATAGGACTATAGCCTGTATAATGAAGCCTTCCCAACAGGAGAGCTGCACAGAGAAGGAGCTTATTCTGAGGCTGGTCCTGTTCCTTTAACTGGAACTGTGTTTTAAGTCAGGCGTGTGATGGAAAATGTATGTTTACATTCAGTCTGACTAACGTTAATTTGACTATTTGCTCCACTGTCCTCACAAAACAGCCAATCCAGCATCCAATTAACCGACGTAAACCATGTCAACTCTTCAATCCGAGTGACCACAGTAATCATAATGATTAATGTTTCTAATAAAGTAACCATTCATACCTCAGAGAGCTGCACGTGTGTAGACTAGCACTAACTTTGACAGCTAGCTACGTTAACTAGCTCAATAACTTAGCAAATAAGCAAACACTAGCTAGCACTATATATATATATAGCACTATAATATATATATATATATATATTTAAGTGTGTGTGTATTGTTTATCTTTGTGCTATTTTTGTTAGTGGTCCATCTGCATCTTAAGCTCTACATTTGAGCATTTTGATATTATTATATTATGTCTCTCTGTGTTTTTGGACTGTTTTCCTGTTTTAATTTGAAGTCCTTTATTTTTTAATTTGAAGGACACAACATGTCTTGATGAATTATCAACGTCGCCTTTAATCCACTGAAACGTCAACTGATCTGTCCAGGAAGTTAGTTTCCTGGCAGTTGAGCCATCACGACCACTAGAGAGCGACATAAAGCTGAACCACATGTTGCCAGGTTCAGTCATCACAGGTCCTGTGTGTTATCACAAACAGGAGGCAGCACTATAATGCTTTACAGCCTCACTGATTAACTAATAATATGCACACATAAGAAAGCTCGCTGGTGTCTTTGCACAGTTCGGTTTTAATGTGGTCCAATCATTAATTTAGATTTAAATGTATTTAGATCCCTTAAATGCAGCATGATTGCCTTATACATAAATGATGCAACTGCATTAGTGTCAACTTAATCAGTATTCACGCTTTTTTCTTTCTTTCTTGATTCAAATGGGTTCAAATTGTCTGCAAGCATGTTCTTAAACAAGTGAAACAACACTTGTAGCTTCCAGCCGAGCAGCACAACAGTTTTTTCCTCTTGTAAAGAAACTCTGGCAACGTGTAATAAATATAATCTTCCCTCTTCGTAAAAAGGCCATGCAATACAAACCCAAATCAGAGAAGATGCATGGAAGTTTTCACCCAGTGAAAGTAGAAAATAACCTGTCTTCTTCATTCCATCATGAAATCATGAAGTCTAATATTGTGTACGTCCCCCTTTTTCCACCAAAACAGCCCTGACCCATCGAGGCCTGGACTCCACGGGACGATGAAGCTCTGCTGTGGTTTCTGGCAGCAGCAGGTCCTTCAAGTCCTGTAAAGTGCGAGGTGGAGCCTCCATGGATCGGACTTGTTTGTCCTGCACCTCCCACAGATGCTCCACTGCCATCAGGGAAAACAGTTTCCATGAAGGGGGGTACTTGGTCTGCAATAAAGTTTAGGTAGGTGGTAACTACATGAATGGCAGGACTCCAGGTTTCCCAGGACGATGTTGCCCAAAGCATCACACTGTGTGTGTGAGTTAGTGATACATTGGATACCATGACAAATGCATGGTGTCTAATGAAAGAAACCACCATATTGGACAACAATGATTCTCTAAATATGCATATTTTTGTTGAATATTTGAATTCTCCATCTCATGGAACCATGTTTTTAAGGCTGAATGACAGGATGTTTTGTTGTTGGGAAGACGTTACCACAAATGACGTTACAGGAGTTGTATTTTGTCTGCTTTTATATTCTGTAGGAAACGTTTTGGGCTGACAGACACTTGTAAGAGGCCACCTAACAGAACAGGAGGCTAACAAAGGCACAATCTCATTTCCACTGGTCAATGTGATGCTGTTCTATTTTAGAAATTCAGAGTGAACTAACAGCCTCAAACTGTGAGGAAAGCTCTCATCATATCACTTTCACAGGGAAAATGCAGTTTGAAGTGATTGTTCTCCTCTCGGGGGGGATTGAGCCCAAGTTGTGTAGACGTGCGACTGTAGGATTTACAGTAAAGGTGTTTAAGAATCTATTTCGAACTGTAATGATGATCGCTGCACAGACGGATACACAGATATCTCGTGTCGTATGATGCCGAGTGTGGCGCTTGTACAATAATCACCAAAGGTAATGTCATTTCCAGCTGACAGGACTCATGAGTGGGATGGCTGCATGACCTCTACTTCTGAGCACCGGTCAGAGACGTGAGTCTCGTTTGGTTGGTCTGCAGAACAAAGACAGATGTGGTCCTCTGTGCTGAGAGGCTCAGATTACAGGTGCGGTCCAGGTTTGAAACTCTGAGACACAGTCAAGCAAAGCAAAGCTGAATCGTGAAGATCAAGAAGAATACATTTTAAATACATCAAATCAAATAACTGATCTACAGTCTAGACTACCATACTGGTTGATCCTGCACCACATCTCCACATGAACACAGACATCAGGACACTTGTCCTGCTCTACTCTGCAGGCAGGACTTGATGTAGCAGGTCTCTACATATATACTGTCATTTTACTGTGTTGGTCCGTTCTGTACACACATTTATTTCCTGTTTTCTCCTGTTTTTTTCTCGTTATAGGGACAGAGGGGGTCGTGTGCTGTACACACTGTAAAACAAATCTGTGTTATTGGGATATAAAAATAAAATGTGCTTGACTTGCAGGAGTAACCTGACACACAAACACAACAACACTCAACATCATCAATTCTTCAGTGAGTAACAACAAACGGGAGCTCATATTCTCCCACTCATTTTAATTAGATTTGATGGATGTGTGTGTGTGTGTGTTTGTGCAGATGTGGTGACAGAGGTATCCTGTGTGTCTTTTTTCTTCTTCATCTACTCGTGGAGGAAGCTGCTGAGGAAGCCCATGAGTTATGGCTGAAAACTGTACGTGGACTTTGTGTTGAGAGTTTGCTTTTGATAAATTCCCAGAATAAACCTTCAAACTCAAATTAAGTCCGACTCAAATCTCAAACAGTGTTGAAGGAAGAAGTGAAATGTTTTTCTTTAGTAAAAGCAGCAACATAAATATAAAACACATTAAGTATTTTTAGCTAAATGTGTTTAAAGTAAAAAAACTAAAAGTGCTCAATACAGAACATCCTCGCGACCATCAAGATATTCCACAATCCTTCAATATTTTATATAAGTTCACCAGTTAAATAAGACACATCTGTCAGGCGTTCATGGTCTCGTTTGGCTCTGTGGTACTTCAACCCTCAGCTTTAATGACAACTGAACAGAGTCAGGAGCCAAGTGAACAGAAGGAAAATCACACTATTACTGTGACAAAAGCCTCCTAATGGTTCAATGAAAGCATATAAATATATATATTCACCTTCCTCTATTTAGAAAAGGTTTTATTTGAAACAAAAGTTAGGGATAAAAACTGAATGTCTGAGAATATGAGTTAGAGTTACTCTTCATGTTCACAGAATATCTCAACAGATAGAGGCCATACTGCCACAAAATCCATATTCATCAACATGGATTCTGGATTTTTATGAATATTACTGTAGCACCACCACAAACATCTCATAAGATTGCTGACAACATTTGCTAATCACATTCATGGTGCCCAAAGGATGAACCGTATTTATATAATGTGCAGCATCATTCATGGCACACTGATGACCACACTAAAGACACTTGTATTGTTGGATAAAGATTCCAGCCTTTCAGGGACACTTTCTTAAAAATCCAGTCTTTTCTGCTCCAATAGCCGTTGGATCTCGTTATCAAACAACAAAATGGAAGTTAGCTTAGCTCCCTGAGACTTTAAGCTAGCAGCAATCACATTGAAAACAACTATTTTGAAGTGCCAGTTCGTTGAACACATTATAACTCAGTACAAAACATAAATAAGAACAAAAAGTATGAGAAATAATGAGATGGATCAGGATTAGTGATGTAGTTCTTAATGTCTCGTTCAGTAAAAGTACTCATTTCTGTCCAATAGTGAGCTTGTGTAGGCGAAAGACGAACGAACGAGTCACACCAGGCAGCTGTGAGAAAAATGAAACTCTTGCAGTATTATTGCTGCACGTGCGTGGCCCAGCTACATCTATGCATGCCTATAAGTTCACAGTTTATTCAAGAGATGTTGTGTTATTATACTGTCTTCTCGGTCTTTTACGAATGAATCATTCCTTTGATGTGAATGAGTAGTAATGAGTCGTCTCAGAGAGTCACTCGTTCATTTTTCTGACTGTTTTGGGTCGTTGGTTAATAGTCGTTCGAGCAGAGAGGGTCCTAACACAAGAAAAAGTTAGTTCAAAAGTTGGATGGCCATGGAAAATGCTTTTGTTCACCTAAATCAAAAAATCACATAATTATAATTGATGTTTTTGTTTTATTTATTAAAACAATGCATCTGCCCCACTGTGAGTTCAACTTAATAAGGTGTGCTGTCCCTTTAAGCACTCAGTGTGGCTGTGATTGGACTGATGAGTGAGTGTGTTTCAGGCTGTACTGCTGTAGTGTGTGTGTGGAGCGCCAAAGCAGCAGGTAGCTCTGGTCCAGACAGTCCAGTCCAGTCAGCTCTCACACACACACACACACACACACAGGCACGCACACACACTCTGAGCAGAGGCAGCATGAGTACGGCGTCTGATCCTTTAGTTGGCAGCAGCAGGACTCTGTCTGCAGCCAGGAGACACAAAAGTATCAGGAAGAACTCCAGGAGGATTTATTCAGCCTACCAGGACCACCACCAGGGGTGAGTCTGCCCACTCTTTGTGCATCTGTGTCTCACTCTCTATGGCTGTCATCTGTCCGAGCCTTAAATCACATCCTGTAGGTTATACAATTAGTCATGTACTAAATCGAATCATGGGGGAACTATTACTGTTACTGTTTCCTGCCACCCAGTTACATTCTGATCTCTGAATCAAGCAAACCTCTAAACAGGATAAGATGCAGATTCAGTCAATGTTTTGCTACAAAAACACCACTTTTTGTTAAGCCATGATTCATTTTGATAATACCTTCGTGATAATGGAGCTCCTGTCATCAAAGTGAATGATAATAATAGTGTAGTGTTTGTAATAGTGATGTATTTGAATGATGGCACGCTACCGAGGTAACTCCTGTATTTGAAGACGGGACTTTTTTTTTAGCATTTAGAAATATGATATTATATGTTAAATATATTCAAACAAATTTATTCTTAACAGTAGAAAAGAAATCTACACTGCATTTAATACAAAAACATTAGAAAATACAGACAATCCCATTGAAGATCTGCACTGGACGAACAGAACCATGACCTTCTGATGTTCTGGAAGTCTGTGCGTGCATCATCATGTATCTCTGAATGCACGACTACACAGTATTGATCAGCACCATTCACCAGAGATCTACTGAATTCAAATCAGCCACTTGGGGATGTTAGAATTAAAGCATGTTTGAGATCTTTATTATTTAAATTGGGAAATTGTTTGCCACTATACATGTATATGTTTTCTATGTATCTGTTTCTTCTAGCATGATACACACAGATTTATTATATTTTATTTCATTTTTAATATTATATTTAAGTATTTCATGTTGATTTTTCAGAAGGGACTGGATAAAAACTTTTTTATTTCAGTCCTTCTTTATTTATTGTAAAATAAAAAGGGATATGTTTTCCATTTTTATTGGCTTTTGTAGTAATATTCAAAGACAAACAGAAGAATGAGAACACAATGTTGAACCTCTACTCATTAAAACAAAACAAGAAATATATATGGTGTGTGTTGCTTTGTGACACGACTCTGCACAGAGAAGCTCAAACATCCACGAGAAGAGACAAAAGGCAAAAGACATTTAGACTTTTCAAACCAGCACCAGGAGCAGGTGGAGGAGTCAGGAAACCACAGGTAATACACACAAGGTGTTCCTGCTGACCGCTCAGGTGCCTCCAGGAGGACAGTCAAATAAAATTTAATGTTTCTAACACCACCACCGTCTGACGATGATGATGTTGAGTTCCCAGACTGATGGGAAGCTAAATCGATAGCCGCTGGATTCTGAGGCTGCATTTCAGCCATTGTGCTCCACCTCTGTTGCTCTCCACGGGGAGTCTTTACCTGCATGCAACCAACGCCCGCTTAAACGTGATTGGTCAGTGCTACCTGGTAGTGGTGTAACTGATCACGGATCATTTTTCAGAAAATAGTGAGACAAATAACTTTGTTTTCATGTATTATTTATTACAGAACGTGACGTAGCTCCCGTCACTAAAGTCTTTTCAAATTATTATACAGGTTTCTTGTTGCAATGTCTACACACGGTTACAGTTTTGACCACCGCCCTTTTTCCGTCAAGATATTTAACGTGGAAGCCAAATCGCAACCATACCTGGGATTTAAATTACATTTACATTTACATTCAGGCATTTAGCAGACGCTTTTATCCAAAGCGACTTCCAGATCAGAGCTTTACATAAAGTGCATAGAACCATGATGGAAAACAACAAGACGTCTCATCAAACTTGTAAGAGATGAATCAC
>JAVQJL010048717.1:0-14635 GCA_036024295.1 Nannoperca obscura
TCTGCGGTCGGGCGCCGCGCCCACTCGCCCCCGCGGGCGGCGCGCCCCCGGGGCCCCCCCGCGGGCGGGGGGGGGGGGGGGGGGGGGGGGTTGCGTATTGCGCCTGCCTGCTTTGTAACAGGGGTACATGTGGCCTAACACAGCAACCGGTCCATAGGATGGGTCAGGGGAATTCTTCAGGCACAGCTGGTGTCAGCAAATCAAACATACCTATATAGCTCATCTGCATTTTCCCAGAGTAGGAACCCATTTCCAGCTTTCATTTCCTCCCTCCACTGCTTTTACAACAAAGGAATGTCTTGATGTCCCTACCAGCCACCACACACATAGCTTTGACCCTTTTTCCCTGCAATACACAGTCCAAAACCTGACATATCTGGCATAATTACCTCTACTATCTTTTTATCAACGTATCTTAAAATTCCATGATTCAAGCCATTAGGTAAAAGGTAAACATGCAGGGGAAATGAAAGTTGATCTTGTCAACCACTTGCCATGTTTTGGACACCTTTGTCTCCAATACACACATGCTTAAGGTATAAATGCCCTCCGCAGTTGCATTCACTTGTCTCCCGTGTCTTGATGTGGAAAGAACAGATAGGGAAAATACATCGTGTGCTGTGAGATTGTATTCGAGATTGGAGATAGAGTGTTTCTTGGGACTTGTGCCCTTTATCAAGGACACAGGAAGCAAAAGTATAACAGTCTGGATACTGTGAGGGTTATAGGCAGCTACAGGCACAGGGCACTGAACTGATAAAATAGGAACAGGGCCTAAGTCTGCAATATACAAGACTTAAATGTTTAGGGTTTTGTGACTTTAGTAGACACTTATTGCATCTTAACATAATGGTTTAACGATTATACAATTAGTTTCTTCATTCCAGTTACTATTTACTTGCGATTTAATGTAATAGCATGCTGTATATATGGGATGGCAGTCATCAAATGCATCACTATATTTACTGGTCATGACTGAAAGACAGCATTGTGAGGATGAAAGGCCACCAGCTGAATGCCACACCAACAGGTTCCTCAGATAAAAGCAAAGACCACAGCTAAAGAGTACAGGGCCATCTTAGGTAAAGACTACAGGCCCGTGGCTGCAAGCAGCTGTGTATTGGGTCGAAAGGTGATGTGTCAGTGCAGAGGACCACCTTGATCCCCCCCTGGAAGTCAAACAGAAGTGTGGGTAGCCGTGTCCTGGGAGGCCTTCTCTACCATCACAGTGAAATGGAACCGGCCCGGAAAGCAAACAAGATCTCTCCCCATCTCTCCCCCAAGCCCAGACCAACCTTGTCTGGGTGATGGGTTTTTCTGTTGTTCTGTTTGTTTGCTTGTTTGGTCTGGAGCCCATGGATACCCAGCATGGAGTAGAGAGGAGAAGCGGTTGAATGGAGGACGTAGAGGAGAGGTGGGGACCAGGGGGGTGGAGGACGAGGATGTGTGTCACACAGACCTCCCCTTGAGGTGACGAGAGACCTGCCGAGAAGCTACCGGGAAAAGCTGCTCAACAAATACACACAGGCCCCAGGATCAGGGCAACAAAGACAGTCCGCTGTCTCTGATCCTTCAACAGATGTTGTTTCTGACACGCATCTGATAGCACAGACTTGATTCTTGTAAATTCTATAAGGACCTTTCAAATATGCATCATCGTTCACTCTAAAGTACATTTCCTTGGCTATAACCACTTGAAATGTGTGAAACACTCATGTGTAAAGGCATTTGCACATGTAATATCTAAAAGTTGTAGACGTCAGTGCACGTCTGACACTATATTTAAAAAACAAATTTTTAGCCATCTTAAGATAACGCCACACATCCTGCATCAGAAATGTCCCACTAAGACTGTGACTATTCCTTTACAATTTCACTGGATAAACCTACAGAGAGTGACACCTCCTGGCAGCAAACAGAACTGCGTTTTCAGTGGATGTAGACAGTGATACTGTACACACATCATCCCTATTATAATATACAAGTGCATACAATTAGCACATGGGTCCATAGATCACTCATTTGCTTCCTTTCTGATAATGTAGACTTATAATATCATAAACTACGCGTTTATATTTCCCTTGCTTTTGAAATCACAATATTTTAAACATTCCCTTCAGAGATGTAGTCAGACATTTAAAAAACACTCTTTCTGAAATAGGAATTTGTGTCTAATATTAAAAAAACATTAAATAAAACAAAACACTATACTAATACTGAAATAAATGCAGTCCCTCTCCTAATTGACAATCCAGAATCTGTGAAAATGCAAATATTGTCAATTTCAAAAGTGACACAAATTTCTCCCACTTCACTAAAACGTCCATCCTCAATTTCCACATCACACTTGTGAAAGTTGCATCCTGGACCATGACTGGCTTCCAAACTGGTTGTAGTGACAAAATCCTGCTCGTTCTAACATGTGTTAAACCCCAATTTGAGGTGAGCACAAACTTTCCCCCTTAAGCAGGTTAATGTGAGAACAGCCTTCTAATGTCAAACTCTGCACCATAAGCAAAACCCATTTTTGAGTCAAGGGGGACTTGAAAAATGGTCTCCCCACTAAAGTAACCTATTGTTTAAATTTTCAACGGAACACTCAGTGGCCCCTTTTATTAGGTACACCTGCACAATCTAATGCAGTCCAATGCAGCATTTATCTTTACCATGTTCCTGATGTTCAAGCTTTGGTCACATTGTTGTAAAATGTGTACATTCAATTCTATGTTTATTACTGAGGTCATAGTGTGGAACTGAACTACATTATATTGATATTATTATATTTACCTCACTGTTTACATACATGAGGGGGGTTGAATATTAGAAACACCTCTCAGTATAATGCAGTCCAGCACAATACATCACAATAGCTTTTTAATGAGGAAAGGCATGAAATACTGAAACGTTTACACCTCTGTCCAGCCAGAGGAGGGAGACATTGCACTTCATTTTCCCTAACACTTTTGCTCTAATCTCCTTTCTTCTAAATTCCTGTAGCTACACCTTTTCCCCACAATGAGTCCTGAATGTGAAAAACACAAGCTACTCTAAAATGTGTCATGTGTTATGTGGTGTAGTTGGTGTTTTCTTTGTTCTTTGTTTCTGTGACAAACTCAGTGAACTCTTGACAGCACAATTGTATTTGTGCCCATTGAATCTATAAATGTCCTCCCCCATGCAGGTTAATGGGGTCATCTAGCCTGCAAAGAGGATCCACATCTTGAAACCATTCAGACTAACATATACAGGAGAGCAGTCTTGAGTACCATTTAGACGGGGAATAACAGAGTATCTTCAACTTTTCATCTGTGGCTATTAGATGATAGCATTGCAATATTGCTAGCCATGATTGCTAACAGGGGTCAGCCAGTATCAACAGTGAGTGCAGTGAACATTGGTGGAGGAATCAAGGACAGCACACTTCAAAGGTTTTGCTAAATTATTGACAGCTGTCTGTTCTATGTAGGTTGTGGTGAACTGTAGCTTCAAACAATAGTCCCATTCTGAAGTGCAGTCCAGGAATAAGACATTTTATTCATATGGCTAGAGCTGAACACACGTTTGATACTTGAAGGGATTCCATGATAGCGATTTCAAAGTCTTCCACAAACCCCCACACCACCACCACCCTCTTTAACTATGTCATTACTCCCTTGTGGTGAGCAACTGGCTCGGTAAACTGCGCGGTGTGGTGCAACAATCACATCCAGCTGCTGAGAATGGGATCTGACATGTGAAACCACTACACACACGCTCGCTCACTCACATCGTGATGCAACACACAAGACTACCAGCCAGGGCAGCTTATGCATGCACGCACACTGAGGCACTGAAATACAAAGTATATTGTTAAAGTCAGCAGCATGAGCAGGAAGACAGTCAGAGCTTGAAGAAAAACGTTTTCATTCTTAATTAAGAAGTTGGGATTTTTATTCCATTGGTATGTACTGAAATATACAAAACACTGACACCTGCCAATCCAGCGGCAACAAAGACAGGAAACGGACAACAGGAAACAGGAACGTACTCCCAAAACACACCAATAGAGAAAACTACAAAACTGTAGTACTATAAACTCCCATGTGAACCAAATTGTAGTTATACCTAGTTTCTGCTCCGTCCACTGTCTAGACAAAAGGGCTGTTGAAATGGTCCAGACAACATAATAAACAAGGAAATCGACACCAGTATTTTGTTCTATGTAAAACCTAGGTTGGCCGCCTCTGGCGACGCAACACTTGAGATACCTTAAGAGCATCAAATACACATATTCCAGATTTGGAGTCCTTTCAAAAGTCACATTCAAGAATAGTGCGAAAGTACAGAAAAAGATACACAGAAACATGAAGCTCTAACATAGAGCCTGTGCTGTTCTAACCTCATGTTGAACAGAAAAAACATTGGCTCCATTATTGCATTTACTGTCAGTTCAGGGATATGGTCTCGTAGCACTGAACACATTCACGATGTTAATTTGGAAAAGTTTTGGAAACACTGAAATAGTTTAACATATTTGGTCAGGGTCTATTGGTCACTTTCTCTTGGGGAAAAATTGATAAAACTTGCACACTATCAGCTGCCACTAACAGATCATACTCTGACAACATGTTGGTTGAAAATACCTGTAGAGATTTGTTCAAATAAATGGCGACAAAGCAGCCAATATTGTGTGAGTTGCATTAACGTTCTGCTGGTTATCACTGGTTAAAACTTTGCACCTCGACCGGACACTCGAAAACTGTTTGCTCTCTGTAGCAGCGAATAGTGTTTCTATTCCATTGCTATGCTCAATGATAATATAGTGCAAAAATCTACCACAATTACGAAATACATTAAAATACATAAAAAATATATGTGATAGTTCCAGTTTCATGCCAAAGGACAGTCTCACAAACAGTGAGAACAACACGCGTGCTTTAAACTCTCAGACTGTAAATCCCTTGTGAAAAGTGCCCTTTACTCCTGGGGTAAGCTCTCTCTGATCTCTTCTCTCACATAAAGCACAGTCATATTATTACTCAAAGCTATCCAAAATTGTGTGTACGATAACTAAACTTTTATGTTCACCTTGCGTGTTTTGGTTTGTTATTGTTCTTAAAAAGTGAACCAAAGTTGGGCAAATCCATGGAATGTTTGATATCGTGCAAAAAGAAGGCAAACACTCTTCTCTCCTAACAGTTTCTTAATGCGTTTCTTCTCCACCTGCATGCTGCTTGTAGCAATGCTTCATGCTACAAATTCTGTCGGGTTTCCCCCCACATTTTTAAAGCCTCCGGAGAGTCATTCTCCACCTGATCGGCTTCCCTCCGTTTCCATAACAAACAGTTCTGGAGGGAAAATCTGCCACTCCCAAAGCTTTATGAAAAAAGTCCCTGTGACAGTCCTTGTCCTCAATACATATGGTGTAGTAAGTCCCCCGTGCCTCTAGGGGTCCTCTTCCATGTCGTCCAGGTTGGGAGCCATGATGAAGTGTTTGGGGTAAACGAGACTGTGCTCGTCGGCGTACTCCTCCCAGCGTGCGTCGTCGCTCTCGTGTGTGATGTAGCGCTCGCCTCGCCGCGTCTCAAACTCCCTGAGGTCCAGCCACGTCTGATAGTCCTGAGGGACAGAAACATGGACTTTGAAATTGTCAATTGTAGTTTTAACAGTTTTAGTCCTATTCTGTCTGTGTGTGTGTGTGTGTGTGTGTGTGTGTGTGTGTTTAAATGTGTTTTAAATGTGCATTATTTAATGTTGAGTCTTGTCAAAGGAACAATAGAGTTGTAGAGTTGGGGTACTCAGAAATGCCCTCAATTTGCACAGGTTTTCAACAACATCTGTATATGATGTATTGAGGAGTGTTCTACATTTTTGAACTACAATTCCCATAATTCTGAGGGGGGTTGGAAGCAGGAAGTATAATGTTGCTATGGACTTTTGATTTTCTTTTTTGTTATTTTTTTAAGACTATATTTTGACTAATTTGCACCAGGAAAAGTCCTGTTGAATTGTACCGTAACCACTGATGTACAGGCAAGTATCAGTGGACTACTGATAATAATGAAGACAACTTCCAAACATGATGATTATGAGGCAATATCCTCAAAGTGAAAGTCACGCTGAATCGAACAGAATGTGCATCATGTCTGTGTTTTCAGATATGACTGTGTTACAAGTGAGTAAGGAGGGTGACTTTTGATGCAAAGTGACACAATTGGGTTTAAGTGTCAAAGAAAATAAGCAAATATGTCACCTGTAACCAGGGATGGCTGAGACACTTGTCCACGCTGTACCTCTTCCTCATCTTGACTTGGAGAAGATTGTTGATCAGATCTGTGGCTGTGAAAGAAATGAATAACATGTAGTTGCTGTACCAAAGAAAATGGCGTAGGTTGCTTTAGTCAGCTTGCAAATGTTTAGCATAATTTGCTTCACCTTGTAATATCTTTCACATTATATGTGGGAGGAGCTGCAGCTCAGGCAGCTGGGGGAGATTTGAAAGTGATTCATCTCAGTCACAGACAAAGACAAGTCAGATCAAAGTTCAGATGACCCAGACGTGTAGGTGGGGAGGACAGCTCTGAGGCTATGTGTCTGAGTATCAGTTTGATACTAAACTACAGGTGCAAGCAGCAGTGGCAGGAGTGAAGGACAAAGCTAACCAGCTTGATTAGATCAAGCATTGGTGAATAATTAAGTTTAGTTTATTTCAAGGAAGGGTACAAAGAAACAAACTGTTCATCTTACCCTCTGCAGAGATGTCCTTCCAGGGTGTGGGTGGGTACATGAAGGCAGCATTCTGGATCTGGTCGTTAATGTCCTCGTCCTCATTAAAAGGGAATGTCCCACTCAAGCTGACGTACACGATGACTCCCACTGACCACATGTCTAAAGAGCGGTTGTAGCCTTTACTGCGCAGCACCTCTGGTGCCAGGTAAGCTGGAGTGCCCACTACAGACCGCCGGAACGACTTCTCACCAATGATACGGGCAAAGCCAAAGTCACACAGCTTTACCTGTAAGAAGACAGAAAACATGGTCACCGTATGTACACAAATGCATGCGGACGGAACAAAAACATACACATATGCACAAATGTCAATTTTTTACCTGAGGAAAAGGCTCTGCAGAGGCCAGTAGTACATTCTCGGGCTTCAAGTCACAGTGAACAATGTTTTTGAAGTGCAGATGCCTCAAGGCCACCAGGATCTGTTGCAAAAAAAGGCAAAAAGGCACAAATTTAGCAAAAAAATCCAGATGACAATACTGTAAACTCCATTGTCTTAATGTATATAGCGTTGGTATAAACAGGGTGATGTTTATATAATATAAGCAGTATAATTTATGGTGCTGCCATATGGAAAAATAACAGCAGTATAGGCATACAAATGCCCCTAAATACTTCCATCCTGACCAGTCCCTTCACATAAAGACAAATGATCTCATCTCATCATCCCATCTATATTCACGAGCAAGCTAGCGCTGCACGCATGTCTGCATATGGCCCCATACCAAAACCACAGTGCGCCTGGCTCCCCTATCCTGACCCTGACTTTGACAGAAGTCCTCCCGGCCACATCAGAGCCAGGCCCGCCGCAGCTAATGGGGCTGTTTTTGGCCCCGCTCCTGTTTGGAACCCGGGATCCACGGAGGTCCAGGGGCCCGTTGCCCTTCTAATCAGGCCACAAAGCCACCAGCAAACTGCAGGCTGTAATCCACGGCCAGGGAGGAGGCTGTGATGCCATGCAGATCAATCACATAAACAATCCTCCCCCCCTCCCCCTCAATCAGCTCACCACAAGAATAAACAGGCCCCGGAGCTGGAACAGAGGCTACACACTTCAAAAACAGAAGGAGGACACGGGGTGAGGGAAAGAAAGCTATGATACAAAATAAACACAAAAAATGCTAGCAAGAAATGAAGGAAGATGTAAGAAAGGCAATGACACATGAATTTCAAATTTATTATCAGTTTATTTGAACTTAATCAGCTGCTTTTAGAGAATATAATGTAGTAACATTAGGCTATGGAGCATTCCACTTAAAGTCAGTGAGCTGTGAAAGCAGAATCTGAATCTTGAAGACAGAAAGAGAAGGACAAAGGGATCAGTAGTGTGTTCCTCCAGCACCGACCTGTGTGACTAGGAACTTGGTGATTCGTTCAGGCAGTTTGCTCTTCTCGCTGGACAGAATCATCTCCAGCATGTCGCCATGCAGCTTCTCCATGACAACAAACACCCGCTCTGGCGTCTCAAACATACACTCCAAGTTGACGATACCTGGGTGATGCAGATTCTGAAGAAACAAAGAAGCAAAAAAAGACATGGAGTCTACTCTGATTCAGGAGTAGTGAGTGAACAACATGGGACAGACACCGACAGATTTTCAACAGTCTGTAGCATGTGCCATACATGGACTTCTCCTACTTGCACTGCATGCTATGCTTTGGAACATTAGGAATTGAAGTCATGTTGTGCTGTGTCATGGGTGGATTCCGGTTATTACCTGTAATATGGCCACCTCATTCCTTAGCTGGCTCTCCTGCTTGGTAGGAAACCTCATCTTGTCAATAACCTTGATGGCTACATCTCTGCCACTCTTTCTGTGTTTGCCTGAAAAATGATGGGACATGGTCAAAATGAGTAAGTTTAAATAGCTTATAAATGTAATACAATTACAAAAATGTAAGTGGTACCATGTCGAAAGTGAAACATACCTCCATACACGATGCCAAACTGGCCTGATCCCAGCACCTCATCAGAGAATATTTGGTACACTGAGGCAATATCCTATACAGACATAATTTGCACTGTTAATGTTGTATTTTACTTTTACTGCTGTAATTTCCTTCATTTTCAATGCGGACATCAGCATCATCAAAAGCAAAATGTAGCTCTTTCAAAATATTTTCTGGTATTGTTAAATATTTAAATATACATATATTTAACTTTCACTCAATGCAGAAGTGGAACTGAGGTGAAAATCCCTTGACTAAACAATAAATGTGCCAGCAGCTTCCCCATTCGTGCATCATGAAAGCTTCCACTGGATGTTTTGGTAAAGAAACAGTAGGATACAATTTCGGATTTTACCACAACAGCTACTTTAACAGCACATGAATGCATGCATGGACAGAGAAATTGTGCAACACAGTCTAGGGGAAAGAAAAGAAAGAGGCCCACTCACCACGTTCTCCTGGATCTGGCAGTTGGACACAGATATGCTGATGGACAGCTCTTCTGGAGATAAAAACACATGATGTCTCCACATTAAACAACTAAAAAATGCCACTTTACCGATGCAAAAGGCAGCCTGTGAATCCTTAAGTAATTGTAGTCAGAGGCACATTGCTCAAATACTAGTGTTGTTTTTTTTCCACAACCTTCAAGCTTATTGCAGCTGCATGCAATAAGTCACAGCTCCACATAATGAAGCATTTTATTACACAATAAATTGGCTTTAAAAATGATCTGGGAAGCTATGTGTAACTGAATGCTGCAAGTATGCAATGCATTTCATAACGGGGAATTACAGCCGCGGGGGCTAATTCTGCATACTAGCCAATGAATACAAACGCCAGAGATCAAGGCAAGTACCAAATACAGCGTTGTGATCATTTAGCCAATGCCACACACAACAATGTAATTTTAATCTTGGTAAACAAGCTCTAATTTTGAATGAAACATTACCACATAACTTACACCAATATTTGCAGATTAACCCATACATAATGAATAAATGAAACCTGATCTACGGACGAGGACAGTTTTAAACAGCATTGTCATCCATGAGTAGTGAAGTAGTTTCAAAAGTCACTGAGTCTTTGTTTCAGGTCTTCTGTTCTAAAGAAGGAAAGGGCAGGAAAGCAAGACTTTTCATTTCTTGTGGTCTTCATTTTTTACCAACTAAGTCTTCTGTAGAGTTAGGAAAAACCCTCTAATATTACAATACTGACAGGGGAATCCCAAACTCTTGTCTGATACAAGGCACACAGTCACAAACTGACCATTCCTCACTGATGTATATTAAAAACTATAAATCTGTCGTCATCATCACTTTCGTATTTTAAAATCCAACTTAATTTCCTGATTTTAAATGAGTTTTTGCAAACCAAAACGTTAAAAATGTTCAGTGAAACATCATTAAAAACTTTGGGATTTAGTTTTTCACTAAATCTGCTTAGCAACTTTAATCCCCTTTCGGCACATGAAATTCCAGTGTCTACTTTAATGTATTGTTGGGCTGTCTGAATAAAAGAAATGCTTTTAGAGGAAAAAAGGAATATGCTTCTACTTAGTAGTTATTTTTCAAGTTATTTTCCCATTTCTTCCAGAAAACCCCCGTTTTTAGCACAACAGATATGTAATCATCTACTCACTATGATCTTTGCCCTGGCCAGCAGCACTAGCCACACTGGGCTGAGGGGTGACGGGCATCAGGGCCTGTCTGATGGCCTTCTCCCAGCCCTGAGCCACCTCCATGCCAACTCCTGAGGCGGCCAGAGCGGGACTGTGGTAGTGACTGCAGTTGTTCTCCCCTACATAGTAGACCATGGTGGCTGTGATGATCTCAAAGCAGTGTGGGTTGCTGCCCTGGGCCAGATTACTGTAGTCTCTGGAGTGCTCCACCTGGAGGATCTCCGACAGAGGGATTTCCTGTGGGAAGAGACAGAGATTAGACAAAATATTATATTCCACGTTTTCGCAAATAAGATCCAGAAAATGTTTATCAAGTGAGAACTTGTTTTTTCTTTTCTTTCTTTCTCAATTTTTCTTTTTTACATCAAGCGTTGTCTGCTCAACCAGTACAACTGAGGCATGAACAACGTCAAAGAACTACAATCCTCAACAAAACAAAAGTGTTAAGGAGCCCAACAGCAGATGGGATCAAAACACACACATACCCAACTGCATTTCTACATACTGTTAAGTGCCAACATGAATTTAAGATATCGTATCGCCTTGAGAGGAGAGGTAGGAAACGGGAGAATAAAAGGAAAATTTACAAAAATACCTCATTGCATTATTAGATAAATACATTCTTTTTATGAAAACTTTACCCAACGGTAACATTTTGACAAAAAAATAAATAAATGAATTGCTAAATGAATCAAAACAGTTTTCTTTTTATCTTCAAAAAACATCAAACATCAAAGAAATTAAACCTAAACTAAACCATGACAGAAACAATTTAGATTCAAGTAGTAACACTCACACACTCCAAAAGTCTCCACACTCATTGGGTGTAATCACAGTGTTGATTATATAGTCCCAGCTCTGACTTTCTCTTTTACTCTTCTCTCTCTTACGAGTACACACAGAGAAGACAGTTGGAGCACACTTTAAACGTCCCCCCTTCCCCTTCAAACTCACTGTCAAATCATAGAGAAGAGGGAGGGTCGAAAAATGAAAAAACACAGAAGCTCTAGCCAATGGGGGCTCAGCGAGGCACACGCTGTCCCCTCCGCGTGGCTCACCACAGAGTATCAGATGAAGTGCTTGTGGTTAGCAGGGCCGGGTCACGTGAGCGGGCTCAAGTGCTCTGGTTCCCTGATTACAAGGCAGGGCCAGCCAAAGGCCCCATCTGAGCACGAGCCGCTGGCGCTACCGCTAGCCACCGAGACAAAAGACAACTACCGTTCCTCCATGGGGTAGTGTCTGTGGGAGTGGGTGGGTGCAACTGTTGAGTGGGACAGGACTCAATCTGGCAGAGACAGAGAGAAGGCCCCTCACCCCATAAAAGGTTCTTAACAGAAAGCCACAAGTACAGGGGTCTCATCTTCAAACGAGGAGCCGTTATGGATTCCAAATGGAGAAAATGGCTGCCATGCCTGGCAAGCAAGCCACTACGCGACCGCCACTAATCAGATTGTAGGTATGAAGAAAAGAGGAAAGGGGAGGACAGTGGCCACACGCTGATGAGCAGCAGGCCAGAAACTTCAGGGAAACGTCCCGCATGCAGACGGAGCATATGGAGAATCTGTGGTTTCAGACAAGAAACCCCTGAAAAAACCTTTTTATTTTATATGTGCAGGAAATCATCTTACGTTATCTGCCTGAAGCAACAGGCATGAATCAAAGACCAAACTCTCAAGAATGAAAATATGGCATTTACGGCTAGCCTTCAATTAGCCTCCTGAAGGTCTTAAACGGAGCTGAGTGCCAAGTTGATAATAAAGAACCACATAAAGTTGCCAGTAAACACACCCTGAGGAGTCGGCCCCAGCTGAGGTTTCCTCTCCAAGGCTTTAGTGGCAGGGGACGCAGGGTGTGACGGGGTAATTTCGAGAGAAGGGTGAGGGAACTATGTTTTCTTTTTTTCAGGCTTGTTTCACAATAAGCATAAGAGGGAAATAGCGAGAAAGGGGAAAGAGAAGCAGGACTATAGATACAGCTGCATATCAAACCACCTGTTACACACACACACACACACCCTCAGAGTGAACATGCTGGCTCTCACACTGGAAACTCTGCTGCATCCTGCACACCCCACACCATCCCACTTCAACATAGCTCTGACCACAGCTCAACAAGTCTCAAAACACACAGAGCGACATGAACAATAAAATTAATACATCCCCCACCCTACACACACACACACACACACACACACAACCACCAACACACATGTGGAAGTCTTTACCTAGCAGGCTTGCAGTATCCTCCCTCGGCCCTCAGTGTGTAATTACAGTGCTATTAAGCCCCTGCGGCAGTGTAATGACTGACTCCACTGCTGGCACTCAGTGGGAAGTGTCACACACTCTCCACAACTGGTTTTACATATTGAAATTGCGGCGTTTCACTCACAGCCTTCACTTACTTTGGATTGAGAAAAAGATTTAAACTTCAATTCAGAACTCAGAATGTAAAATGTAATTGTCTGGTTTTTTATAATTCAACCATTTTATACTGTAATTATGCATAAAATTCTCAAAAATATTTTTTTCTTGTGGATGCCTACAGTCTAAATTTAGACTCTCTCTTTAAACCCCCTTCAAATGTCCCATCTGATCTGACACACAAAAGTAACTACTGTTAGTGGGTCAGCCCTTTCACTTCATGCAGAGAAGAGACCAGGCTGCAGGCTGAGAAACCACAGGGGAAATTTCAGTGGACCAAACTGACCTCAGGGTAGTTTACAGTTGCAACACGGCAGCAGTCAAGCTGAGTCACAAAGCTACCACTGGTTAGATTTACATACCTCTCATAAGTGACACAGACAACATTAATATGTAAATGACTTCAACATCACCCCTTCTGAATCATAAGACAGTATGGTGGTACGTTTTCGATACTTTGGCGCTATGATGGGGACTTTATAGATATTATTCACCATGGACTCGACACGGAATCAGCTTGCATTAAGCTGCTCCATTTTCTGACAGTTTAATAAATGCTACTGTGTGTTTCATGTGGAGGACAAGACATGATTTTCCAAGAACGAGGCAGAGATGACAGTTTTATGCTTACTTTGTAGAACTTGGCCCCGGTGTCGTTCTGGAAGAGGCTCAGACTCTTGCTGTCCAGCCGCCAGTAATGTCTCTTCCGCTGTTAAAAGGGATAAAACAGGCACCAAGTCAGTCCAAATGGCAGAGCACACAGACGACCTACCAATATTACAGTACTTCAAATTTTTGTTTCATGAGGAAAATACCTTCTGTGCTGAATTCAACACATGTGAACAGCTTTGGAAAAGGAGTTTTCCCCAGCACACAGGCTAAGCACAGTCCATTTCAGACTGGGCTCCTTTGTTGGGCTTTTGGGGGTTATCAGTCTTACCAGGTTGTCCCTGCTCGTATAATGAACCATCCAGCCCTCCTTCACCACAGTGGAGCTCCGCCTCTTGGTGTGTTTGATGGACTGGACCACCCGCATCAGAGGGATGTTGCTGCTAGTGGAAGGGCTAGAGAACACACGCACAGAAAATTAAGATTTCATCAATTAATATAACTTACTCTTTTAGAGCTAAATTTAATGAAACAGTAACGTTACATTTGAATTGACCTTTAGCCAGCTCACAAAACCTTTTAGATTTGCATTTCTAACCACCCAGCATCTGGTAGGTCTTTCCTGCACAGGAAATAATGCATTTTATGTTTGCAGCGGTGGCAACACTACTGGAAACATAAAACGCATGCTGCTGGTGTAGAATAAACACAGGACTTGGGCAGTAAGACCTGATGGTATAAAACCTAACCGCAAAGTCCCCGGTTTGAATCAGGCAGGTGACCTTTGGTGCATGTCTTCCCCCTCTCCCACTCTTTTCCTGTCACTCTTTACTGAGCTGTCCAATAAGAGCTACATTTTGAAAGAAAACAATAGAACCATACACTACACTTCACCACCACCTACACTTCATCAACAGAAATTTAATGATGGCACAGCTGCAATGTTCATCTCTGAGCAGCACTTAAAAGATGTAACTTTCTACATATTTCTACAAGTATAGCATAGTGTACGTTATTATAGTGGAAATGTATTGTATTTGAGAATGTACAGAGAACCTACCTATAGCACTTGTGATTCATCACCAGCCCTTACAAGTTTGATGAGACGCCTTGTTGTTTTCCATCATGGTTCTATGCACTTTATGTAAAGCTCTTATTTGGAAGTCGCTTTGGATAAAAGTGTCTGCTAAATGCCTAAATGTAATGTAAT
>JAVQJL010048719.1:0-42159 GCA_036024295.1 Nannoperca obscura
ACATCCCTCAGTGCAGCACCACCCTGCATCCTCCAGCAGCGTAAATGGTGCGCTTGTCACTAAGGCAGCTGGTTAAAGCCACAGCAGTAGAACCAGCAGGTGATGAAAGGTCTTCGCACTTGGCTTCTCTATCTGACTCAGCATAGGAGGAACACAACCCACACAAAGTGCTTGCTACTTGCTTCCCCTGTCCCCACTCATATGGTAGTTTTGTTCTGAGTGCAGTTGTCTCGCTGACGTGGAGATGAATGAAAAAAAACAAGTCATTGTTCCAGTTTCAGCGCTCTGTCATGTTCCTCTTGACGTTGTCTGTCATGTATGAGCACTAGAATGTCAGGCGGTGTCTGAGAAAATAGCTTGCTGAAGCGGAGTGGCTAGCTAGTCTAGTAAACAAATATATATTGCAGAGAGAACGTATGTGTACACATTTCATCATCAAGCTGTATGACCAGGTGTTGTGGAAAATAAGACAACTGGAAACTCTGTATTGAATCTACTTTTTTTTTCTACAGTCTAGGAAATTGTTATTTTACCGAAGACCAAAATATTAGAGGGGGTGTCCATTGACGTTTTCCTCACATCCCAATGAGATTGCTTCAGTATTGAGTAGACCCGAAGGAATATTTGTTTTTATGTTTGCAATTCTGGCATTCATAATGCAGCAGCACAGAGTATATTTAGCCTAAAGTAGCCCTACATAAAACATTTATAAACCTATTTAATTATGTTTGAAAGCTGAAAAAGTTAACATATGGGTTTAGCAGATATAGCCCACACTAAATATTTCCTTTAAGTGTTTTTTTCTTCTTCATTCTTTAATATTTTATATTACTATGTGATGTTATGTGTTTGAAAAGAAGGGTCTGTACGAATGTTACACAAAGGTTTTGTCTACATTTTGGCAGCCGTTCCCAGCACGGACAACGCAGCACTTAACCATGCTGCTGAAATAGAAGCCAAATGACCACTTTTTTGACCCAAAGCAGCCCTGTTTGCTGGTGCACGCTGTCGGTGTGGATATTTAATAAAAATCGCTGGCTGCTATTTATTTGCCCGTGCCGCGCTGTGCTCGACGAAAGCGTTCCAGCGATTTTTGAAAAGCAGCGGGACTTGATTTCAAGTGTCGGCCATTTGTAACGCCACTTGGCAGTATGTTGCAGCTATGTAGCCAGAACCTGGTTAATTTGATGCCAATGTTTTAAAACTTTTTAATCTCAAATCTCTCTTTTGTTTTTATTTTTTAAGTCTTAATCTAAATAATCTGTCTAATTTAGAAAATTGCCCTGTAAAGCAATTTCATCAAGGCCTTATAATATTGATGTTATATTTTGTTTTTTTTTGTCATATTGCCCAGCTCTAACTCATACAATTTGCTGGAAAAGAGTCATGGTCTTAAATCAAGGCACATTCGCTGTGGGCATGGACAGGTTTCCCACTTGTTTCCCATTCCCTGTGCCAAATCTGTGGAGCAGAAACTCTGTGGTCATACCACATTGAGTCTGAATGGTTTTTGATGTCATGTTGGTAAGAAGGCCTCCTTTGCTCCTCAGAACTGCAGAGTATGCATCCAATGTGGAACACGAACCAGCAGGCTATGGCACCACACCAGCCTGCTGTGTGAGAACTGCGTCCAAAACCAGGACCCTGCTCTGTGCTGTCCTATGTGTGCCTGCATCCTGGACCCTGAGCATCACAAAGACTTACTCTTCTGCCACACTTGTAAGAGGTAAGGAACATTTTGTTTTATAACTCAAATACAAAAGCAATGCGCTTGTTTTTTGTCCTTATTTAATGCCTAAAAATGTATGTTCCCTGGAAACGCTAGGGAAAACCACAGCAATAAATATGTCACATTTTAGGATTTCACAGAGATCCCTGTCAAACAATCACCTAAAATACCTGTGCACTCCTTTCAGATGGCTACACCTGGAGTGCGAGCGTCAGAACTCAGGCCAAGCAGAAATCCACCCCAGAGAGGGCTATGTTTGTTCCAACTGCAGGTCTCCTGCTGCAGAGCAGGCGCTACAGGCAGAGGATATGGACACCGGCCCAGAGCTCAGCCCTCAGCCAGCCTCCATGCACACAGACTCTGAGACTGGCCTACAGCTGGCTAAAAAGCACACGGACCTAGAACCTGGCACTCAGCTGCCTCCTGAAATGCACAATGACCCCAAACCGGAATTACTTGCTGTTCCATTGCACTCAGATCCAGAGCATGTTCAGGCTACCGTCCAGGAGGAGAAGCCGGCCACGTCAGCCCAGAAGCCTGGTGGGTCTTTGTTCCAAATAGGTTAGATTATACGCTGGAAGATAACTTCTCTGATCTCTTTCCTTGTGTTATCTAGACGTCTTTATTTTCCTCTATGCCCAAGTGTCCCCCCCTGATGATCTAATCTGTTTTATCAGCATATTAATCAGAGTTGTAATTGCAAGGATGAGTCAAGGAATGCAAATCTTTTGATACATACAAGCACCAGGTTAAACGACTGGAAATGAAAGAGGATCTTTGTCGTTGATGGATCATTCATTCAGCCTCTGGCCATGCAGATGCAGTTAAAAGTTTTCGCTGCACGAAACAAAATTAGGTTGTAGTGTCGCCGCCGATGAAGTTTTGAAAGTCGCAGTTGTCGCAGTTGTTGCAGATGAAAGGATTTGGGAGTAGTTTGGACTAAGACCAGAGAGAAGCACTCCCTCTTTTTTTTTTGGGAGGATTCCCCAAAACCAGATGGTGTCCTACTAGCGAGAGATTAAAGCGGCTCCATTGTCTTTGTAACTCCGTGTTTTGAAAATGAAAAGCACTTTGTTTCTCCTTGCTGTCTCCTGGGGAGTCTGTGTGAAATGAGAAATTGATACTTTATTTTTTATTTTAAATGTCACTTCAGTGCATAGTGAAGCTACGCAGCGAAACTTGCGGCGGAGAATCAGCTTTACATTTGACTTGCAGTTCTTCTTTATGAACCTCAGACTTGTTACTTAACAGAGGGAGAGGTTGTGACCAGGTCTGATGTTTATATTGCTGTGTGCGTGCTTTCCAGCAACCGACCAAATCAACTAAGTCAAACCTATGTCAGTTGTGTTGATTAATTTTTTTTTTTAGATGTGTAGAGTAACTAAGGGGGGTATAAGTAATCTACAGTGACATTTTTAAGTCAGAACCAATGTGGAGACCTGGGATGTGACTTGATCTTTGTCCCAAAGAGGCTTGACCTGGACATTGTTGTTTTTTTCCGACATATGAGCTTTTCTAGCTAGCAGCCATTTAGTAGCAGAACCATCATCTCCGTAGTAAAGCCCAACCTTCACAACATCGGCCTATTTTGTCTGCTCGGGTCACGGTGGTGCAAGCCGTACCAACACTTACACGATGTCGGGACTTAAACTCCACTCTGGTTCATGCGCGTTCTGCCAGCAGTCGAGAGGAGTATCAGGGAAATTAATGGTGAGCTGGGGATGCCAGCGGTAGCTACGCTGCCCACTCTGTCTAGACGGCAGACTCCACTGGCAGGAGAGTATGGATAGGAGCAGCATGATGGTGATGATATTAGATCCCCTGTCTCCAAACCTGCCTCGCAGCTACGCTTGCTCATTCATGACTGCTCACACAGCTTGCCTGCTCTGCTCACCGTACACATCTGCTCTTATTTTACTAGCTTTTTCCTGTGGTCGTGAACTGCTTCATCATTAGATTTAGCTGGCAAGGCGATGCTCCCCCCACTGTGGGTTTGAAGACAGGTGTACATGTGATCTATGTACTGATTTTAAGAGGAGGTTTAAGTTTAGCACATCAAAATAAGTTTTTATTTATTTATTTTTTTCCTCAATACATGTGTCATAATGCTCTGTACCCCTGAAAGATATCGTTCAGGATTTTGGGTTAATGCCTCTTGAATTAGACGTTTAAAATTTGATTTCCTTTTTTCTGTGTAATTTATATCCCTGCCCCTAATAAGAGGAGGAAATTAATTTTATTAATGTGTTAAAATTTATTTAGATATTTGCTAATCTTTTTAACCTTTTTTTTATTTATTATTATTATTATTTTTTTATACTTTGTGAGCTCATGATCATGCTGCCAGTCGACCGCAACATGTAATGTAATTAAAGTCATTAACCAGAGCTGTTTATCACCTGCTAGGATTCTCCACCACTCAGGGTTTAACAGCAGGCTTACCGTGACTCAACTGACAGATGCTATTAGATCCATTCTGTAACTGCAAGTTAGACCCGGCATTAGGCCTCTGCTGCATTAATCAATGCCGTGTATTTATCTCAACCATCACCTTATTCACTGTAGGAGATATAGGAAGCACGGTGTTAATATGAATGAGAATGTGTGTTCAGCTTGGTCAATAGTTGAAGGCTGGAGATGGTTGGAGGCCCATCTCCTAATTGACTTTCTGGCATCGGCACCGGATGAGCACCTGCAAGCTGCACAGTCATGAGCCCAGAGCACACAGACTCTGGGATGTTGGTTGTCATGGTTACTCTCTTCCCTGGCAGAGATGCTTAGCAGGTGCGTGTGTGTGTGTCAGGATCAGTGTGACATGGGAACTTGTGGATTGAAATAGTGGACGCCTCGCTAAGACTAGGCTATCTGTACGGTCAGAGGCTGTCTGGCAGAATCTGGGCTCGTTGTGTGGATGCCTGATAGCCAGGAATGACTAGTTCTATTCATTACCAGACTAGTCAAATGCATTGATGTCTTTAATACAAAACCAAATGGAGAGAGAGGATGGGAGACACTAGATTAATGTTAAAATGTAGCCTTTGATAAAGACTTAACTCATTGTCTTTTTATGCATTGGGGCTGCTTGATAACCACCCCTTTTCAGTAACACTTCTGTCTGGCCAAGCAGTGAATCTTTTCTTTATTTTTTTTTACTTATTATAAAATCATATGAATTTCTCTTTTCCATTTTTTGGCTCGCAAGATAATTGGTGATCTGCAACACAAGGATTTGTGTGTTTAATTAGAGGTTATACATGATTATCGCCTGTGTTCACCTTTTCTCATAGAGAACACTGTTTTTTACTAAAAGGAAAAGAGTTTCCACAATTTAGCGAGTCACATCATAGTATAGCCTTGTTTGTTTTACCATTTTATATTTCAAATGATAGGTGAATAGAATGGGTGTAAGCAGATATCTCTTGTCTCTGTCAGTTTGACTGCCAAGTCACCCCAAGCCCAACATTTCCCTGTGGCCCACTTACTTTATTCCTTACGCTTTTATCTTAATGTGTTCAAAGACATCACACAAGACTCTTAGTTCTCTCTATTAATGAACAAATAACTTTTTATTTTATTTGATATAATCTTTTTGATAATGGCTTTTCTTTCTTTTAGAAGACTCAGTGGGAGCAGACGTCGAGAGGCAGGTTACTGTCAACAAAACCCTGACAGAATTCCAACCAGGTTTGTACACGCATTGATTTCCACTTCTTTTTTTTTTCTTTCATCTGTTAACGATGGCACGATGTAAAGGCGGTGTATATCCCCCTACAGAAACAAAACCAGCAGCACGAGCCCAGCTTGCGTCTACAGAGAGTCCTGCGTCGTCAGTGACTCCCAGCCATGAGTCGGATTCTTTTCCAGCCCAGCTCTCTATGGAGGCGCTACAGACACAGGATTCCACATTACAAATCAAACCAGCAAAGACAGAGGTCAGCCCTGAGCAGGGCACGGCCAACCCCAGCACAAAGGATTTTAAGGCCATCATCTCAACCACCAAAGAACCAAGTACTGCAACAGTACCTTTTACGGACCAACCAATGGAGGTCTCACTACCCCAGCCTTTGAGTATGGATGTAGTCAGAGCTTCTTTCCTGGAAACGGCTCCAAAAGAACTTAACAAGGAGAGGAGTGAGGGTATTTTTCACAGGAACCTGGCAGAGACTGTTAAGCCCTCATCCTCTAGTACATCAGAGGAGATGTACACTACACCAGAGAGCAAGCCTAATCTGTCGCTTTCTAGCCTGTCTTCAGAGGAGACCCCACTCAAGACATCTGTGGAAAGGTTGGCAGAAATGGTTTGCTCTCCTTCCCACTCCTCGCCTCTGACCAGAGGGACATCTCCCAGAGAACCACCCCAGACCCAGATCCTACCTTCAATGGGTGACCACAGCAGTATAATACCCACCACCACACTTATACCGCTCACCCCGAAGATTGGAATGGGAAAGCCAGCCATCACCAAGAGGAAGTTTTCTCCTGGGAGGCCACGAGTGAAACAGGTAGGAACCTGGATATCATGTCACAGGAGACCTCTGGCTCGTTTGTGTCACTGTCTGGCTCGTTGTGCCTTATTCACTGTCCCATCCCAAGTAAGGTACCCTGGAGTGTAGGCTACTAATTGATGCTCAGACCTTGTGCTCCTAAATGTGTATGTAAGTGTCCTGTGATGGTGTTTTTTTTTGTTGTTGTTTTTTTGGGTGGCACTGGGTTGGTTGAAGCGTATATGGTTCAGGATATGGGTTTTGTTATTACATTTTTTTCTCATTTAAGTTATTATACAGCAAGCTTAGCGGGATGACAGCATGGCGAAAGATGCTGTCTCTCAACTCCCTGTGTCCTTCATGTTTGTGCACCACATGACTAGTTAGTCAGTGTTCATGCAGAGCTCAGTTGAAGTATTCATTATCTTTCAATAGTTAAAACGCCTTTTTACTAAGAGTCCTCATCATACTCCACATCAGTGGCATTTCCATCATTCGTCACTCTGTTCATCTCATGTCCACATTGCAAACATGCACCACCTTATTGTCCCATTGAGTTACACATTACAGTGACCATTACCATGTAATAGTTATTTCCATATTACACCGTAAACTGCAGTGGCTCACTAGTGACTGTGAAACACACTTTTAATCTCCTAATATTAGTGTCCCGGTGTCATTAAAACAAATGAATTACAATAGAGACACTGAATGTAGACTCTGACGAATAATAATGGGAACTGAATCACACCCATGGCTATAATATATTATGAATGATGCTGGTGAGAGCAGATTACTTTAGTTTGCAAAATGTGTTTTTCCCCCCTCAGATATATCCCATTTCTTAAGTAAACACTATATAACTCCAACTAATTTGTTACACAAGTGTTGCTCCTCTTTAGAGTCCAGCATGCTTTTGTCTGATGCGCTCATGTGCTGCTGACCCGTGTTGATGCAATTCCCCATATTTTGTCAACATGCCAAACATACACCGTTGTCATGGCGAGAGGTACTAGGGCCTCTTTCCTGCTGTATGGTGCCATGATGCTCTGGCAAATTTAGTTCTGTGTGAAATGCAACTAACACAATTTTGCTCTCTGGTTTTGCCTTGACAAAGAGTCTATTAGGAACATACCTCTTAAATTCATACGCACGAATACCCCCAAGGGTTGGCTTTAATACAAAAACATGACCTAATAGCTTAACCTGTTCATATTTTGGCTCTTCAGATGCTGTCTAATACTGTAGCCCTGCATAGATGGATGTGTACTGAGTAGTTCCCAAATGGCTACATTAGAGGCTCACTACATCTCTCTAACATCTTTCTTTGTATGTTTTGTTTCTTCGCTGGCTTTGTTTTTAAGTTGCTGCATTTTGTCGCCCTCCTCCCTCTCTCTCTCTTTCACTCTCTCACCCGCCCCCACCTTACCTTAGGGTGCATGGAGCCCCCATAGCAGTGTGAGCTCCCCCTTGTCCTGGTCGCCAGACCAGCCAGAGGGGTGGGACGTCCCAAAGACCAGGCAGTCCTCTGGCAGCCCCGGCTGGAGCATCAGAGTGGTAAATACTGTGGCTCACCAGAGACGGCAGGGCAGCAGCTGCCCTCTGTTAGCCCTCTGTTTACCCTAGTGACGCGCACTCCCCGAGTGTTCCTGAATGTCACTGTGATAGCCCACACTAACAATTACCACCACCATACAGTGATAAGAGGAGGTTCGTAGACCAATGGCTCAGCTAACAACTTTACGAAGTACAGCAGAAACATATGGCTATATTGACAGTGGGTTTTTGATGGCTTTCCAATTGAATTAAGAGTCCAAGGGTACAATGTAATAAGACATTCAGTCTACACAAATATTTGACATGATTATTACAAATGAATGAATGTGTCCCGTTTCCTCTTTGTCGGCCATGATGTGCTCTTTTTTTTCTGCGTTATTTAGACCTGTTCAATTATTATTTTTTTAATTTTTCTTCTTTGACTTTGACTTAGTGAATAGTCTTTGGCAGTTGGTTGCCATGGTGACAGTCATTACTCTTACAAAGCTGGGTGAGGGTTAATTTGTATGCTGTGGCAGAGGTCCAGTCCAAGTTAAACACCAGCGTGCATTCTGTCAGGAGGCACAGTGGATGGGAAAGGCCTTGGTCTGGGATCAGTGTCAAATGTGGGGTAAATGGGAAGGGATTTTGGGGGCAGGTGATGGAAGGTGCAGCCAGACTTAAGTTTGACAGCCATGGTTAGGCAGAGGCCTCCTGTCGTAAATGTGCCAACGTGCCAACTTGCATTGCTAGAACAACCGCTCAAAAGCCTTTTTTTCAGCTCTCACTTGCTGGCACAAACTGAAATATACTTCTCAAATAATAGATTTTTATTAACTGTCAAAATTTCTTGTTGAATTTTCCCAGATTTCGAAAAAAGATTCTCGGTTTTACTCAATTTTTAAATGAACAGATCTTTTTCAAAGCCATAGAAATTACAACATATTTACTTAGTAAAGTATATCATCATGCAGGCTGGACTCGCAGCCTGCAGTACTTGCACTGCAGAACAACATTACCTTTCTTGAACTGGATCAACAATGCTCTTCCTGTTGTGCAGTCAAGAATATTTGTAGACCTAAAGGCTGAAAGTGGGATTGCTGAGAGTTTTAACTCTGTTTGTTCACTGAGCAAACTATGACTTGAACGATTCAGCATGTGAGAGAGGGAAACAAGCTTTTGCAAACCAGTGGAGCTTGTTCCTGCTCATTTCAGTTTGTGAGGTGGGGAGTGGTCATTGTCCCCGCGTTGCACTACTGTGCTTCTATATCCACCGCTTAGGTGACCAACTGCACATTTTCTGATTCTTGTCTTGCCTCCACAGGGTCGAGGCTCATGCTTCCCTGGGAGGAGGAGGCCCAGAGGGGCCGGTCTGTCAGGTAGACCTGGTCGTGGCCGGGCCAGAGGCAAGAATGGAGCAAGTTCCAGCCTCAACTCTGGGGTATGTGCTGTCAGCTGGATGACTCAACATTTTTGGCAAACATTGCACTATATGCAAAGCAGTGTTTTCGTTTTTTCTTCAGCGGAAGAGTAAACAGTTTGCTAGTTTCGTTATATGGTAAAGGATGCGCATTTTTCGATACCTAAAAATAATGACTCAGCAGTTGTGAATAAAAGAAAGTAATAGCTGATTATCCTTATTAGTTATGTTAACTCCTAATTATGACCAATGATTATACTGCGTATGTCATCACACTATGTTATGTTTGTTTTTATTTGTGTTTTTTTTTTTCTCTGATCTGCAGGTCGCCACAATAGAAACACCATATCCAGTCAAGGATGAAGAGGAGAACGCCATGCATAACACAGTGGTCATATTTTCCAGCAATGACAGTTTCACGCTAAAACAGGTGTTTGTTTAAATAATTCCTAAGATTGTTGCTGATGTATTTAATTTTGAGTCCTCGTCTGTGAAATTTCTCCATTCACTTAGATGGCCTGAAATTAAATCTGTGCTTAAAGACCTCTCCCACTGGAGATCATTAATTCCTGTGGAGATACTACCAACTGCCTGCAGGAAATGCAGTCAATCATAATGATCATAATGAAATGTTATGGTTTCACACTTTCTGCCTTCAAAGTAATGCTCCTTACATCACAGTAACGCTCCTGTACTGAGTTTAATTCTGTAAACAGTAAGTGACTTATAGCCACTGTCAAAGGATTTAGAGATGGCAGTAACAGTGAAGTTAGCAGTGTGGATTAGTAATTCGGAGGTTGAAATCCTGTATTGCAGAATAACAATTCATATAAGTGACTAAGCAATAAAAAAATAGAGCCGAGGTGCTGCTCATCAAAGCACCAACCCCTGCAAGGCTCAGGTGAAACCGGTCCGTGCTCCAACTGTCTGTCTCGGTCTTAGCTGTGAATGCGAGTGTGAAGCAAAGGCTGAAAAAAGTTCACTCAATCATCCTGGTTTAAAAAAAAAAAAACAATGTCTTGAAAGGCCAATGTTTCCTAAAGTGTCTATCCTTTTACCTTGCATTTCAATATGCTTGTATGCACGGCTCTATTTGAGGGTAGAGGATGACCTTTGGTATTTAGGATAGCCTGCAACAGCATATATAATGACCTCTTCTACTTACAGCGGATGTGATAGGGTGGTGACATGTGAACTGAGTTAAAGTTTCTGCAGCAGTCAGATTTATTCTTTCTGACAAACTGAAACTGACACCAGCTGACTATTTTTTTTTCCATCATAAAAAAAATAGGAATAGAAAATATGGGACTCTGTGGGATTTCTTAGGACTCTAGCTTCAGAATTTCAGTGTCTGAACTAACCTGCCTGCGAAATGGGGTAACTCATGATGTCTTCCTTAATTTTAGGACATGTGTGTGGTGTGTGGGAGTTTTGGCCTTGGTGCAGAGGGTCGTCTTTTGGCCTGTGCTCAGTGTGGCCAGTGCTACCATCCATTCTGTGTTGGCATAAAGGTACATTTACTACTGAGTCTGTACACCGCACATACATTACACTCGAGTACGTAGCAGAAATACCATCCTATTATACACAGACCTGCATATAAATGTCTCGCCGTCCCTTTCCTAGATCACCAAGGTGGTGCTGAGTAAAGGCTGGCGTTGTCTGGAGTGTACGGTGTGCGAGGCTTGTGGCCAGGCCACAGATCCTGGCCGCTTGCTGCTGTGTGATGACTGTGACATCAGCTATCACACCTACTGCCTGGACCCTCCGCTGCAGAACGTGCCCAAGGACAGCTGGAAGTGCAAATGGTGAGAAACTTTCATGATCATGTCACCCAAATTGTCTTCCAACAGGCAATCTCTTAAATAAGAATTGAATGTGTCATAAGTTGTTATAGTAAGCAACTCAGGCAATTTACCACATTCCACTTCTTCCATCAGTAAATATCTTGCTTTTTAATTCTTTCTTACCCATCTCAGTTTTAAAGCCCAAAATATCTGTACTTTTTCATTAATACAAAAGCATCTCAAGTGAATGTCTTAAATATTTTTTATGGAGAGGAAATAACTCTAGAAATAACTAATGAACTGGAAATAGTTTCATATTTGCAGCATGTGGGTAGTGAAGTGAGCAGGAATGTTTTTGCAGCACAGTTCTCCTTTTTGAAGTGACCTGGGTGAAATGACCTCTGTCCTCTCTGTCTCCTGCAGGTGTGTGTCCTGTACCCAGTGTGGCTCCACCACCCCAGGCTTAAGGTGTGAGTGGCAGAATAATTACACCCAGTGTGCCCCCTGTGCCAGCCTTGCAACATGCCCCATCTGCCTGGTGGACTACAGTGAAGGCACCACAATTCTGCAGTGCCGCCAATGTGACAGGTGTGCAGTGCTTCCTCAAAACCTGTCGCCTCAGCAGAACTGGTCTCTACTAATTTCTTTACAAACATAATTGGCCCTTATCTAAACTTTCTCTGTTATCCACAGATGGTTCCATGCATCTTGTCAGGGTCTCCATTCAGAGGAAGATGTAGAAAAAGCTGCAGACAGTAGCTTCGACTGCACAATGTGCCGAGCTTTTAAGACCACTAAAGGTGGGAGCGCAGTGAATTTTTTTTTCTCTTCCTGCTGTAGAGTGAATAGACTTCACTATGACATTTGATCCTCCTGTTTCTGCTGTTTGTTTTTAATGGCCTGTGTGGCCTGTGTGTCCTGTGCTTCTGCAGTTATGACCAAGGCCAGAGACGCCATTGAGCCTGTAGTTATGACGCAGATTGTCACAAAGGCTAAAGAAATGGGTAAATTCACAGTATACAGATTAAAAATTCATTCTGCAAGATTGTGATTTGTCCTTAGTTTGTAGAGTGTATGCTCATTCTAGTCGTTTTCTGTTTTTTTGGGGTCAATTTTTAGATCTGTCAAGGACCTACACCCAGGATGGTGTTTGTCTGACAGAGTCGGGGCTTTGCCAGCTCCAGAGCTTGTCTGCTACAGCGTCACGTCGCAGGAAACCCAAGCCGAAGCTGAAGCTGAAGATCATTAACCAGAACAGTGTGGCGGTGCTTCAGGCTCCTGTAGACCCTCTCTCAGAGCTCTCTCGTGATGAAGACATGGATGACAACAGAGGTACTTGTCTTCTTGCACAAGCTTCTTCTTTCATCTCAAGACTTCAGTACAACAGTGACTTTGATTATCAGTGTTGGCTGTTTGTGTGTGTGTTTTTTTAATACTTTTAATGTTTTTCAACATTATACAGCGGCGCAGTTTGCACTTAAACTTACTAATTCTGATTGTGTTTGACAGTTAGCTCTGCATTAACACAATGTAGCCTGCATCACAGATTCCTTTTAATGTCCCCTTACAGTGCTTTGTGCATTGACAAGCTCTCCTCATCCACAACTTAGGCAGCTTTATTTCATTTATTTAACATCACAAAAATACGGAAGTGTAAAACGTGAATTTGCTCACTACAGTACGCTTGTTGTGAATATCATTAGTTGTAACAGCTGGTCGCTACTTATTTTGCACTTTTTTACAAATACAGTCCAGTTTTTTTATAATGTTTTTTTGGCCCTCCACAGTGTGTTTTTAATAAATAAATATGAATGCTTCATATAATCAATACTAATCAATTAAAATAGAGTGCCATGATCAGCTCTGGAGATGATCGGCACGGGATGCCCCTAATTAGTTGAGAAAGAATTTTGATGTGGGTAAATAAAGGGCAAACTAATTGTATTACTAAAGAGAGTCTCACTGGAAATGAATGTCTTTAGTAATGGAACTGGTGAACTTAATTTCAATCAGGCTAATGTCCTGCAACTGAGTGGAGTTCAGATAGAATTGACCCTGGTGCTGCGTTGAGAGGCCTGGCTGGGGTGTTCTGTGCCGCAGGGCTGTCACTCATCATCAGTGCTCTCTCCCTCTTGCAGAGGCGGAGCTCCTAGATTGTGAGGCGAAGTCTGACTCCAGCCTGGAGCGAGAGCCAGCAGAAGACGACTCCAAGGGGGCCGACGGCGGCAAGAAGAGGAAGAGGAAACCGTACCGGCCGGGTAGGGCACCTGATTGAAGGAGACAGCTCCTCTGAGGCGTAAAATGGTGCAGTACATGCCCGACGCTGTAGCAAAGCACTGCCATCCCACGGCCTCTGATGCACAGAGGGCTCTATCTAGTGATCCTGAGCCTTCATGCTGAAAGCACTATAAAATTAATAGAACCATACACTCAGACTTGATACATTTCAAATCATATTGTCTCCATGATTGTAATGAAAATGGTATTTGATGTGTGTTTATCTATTGCTAATGAGTTAATACCTTCTCTTTTGAAGGCATTGGTGGGTTCATGGTTCGCCAAAGGAGCCGTCCAGGTCAAGGTCCAGGCAAGACCAAACGAGCCCTGTGCAGAAAGGATTCCTCTGGTTCCGTGTCAGAGAATCCCTTCGGAAAAGAGGAGGGTCTGTACACCAATAATAATTACACACATCTGTATTACAATATATTGTCTCCATATCTGTCAACTTGTGTTTTTACGATGTACTGTATTTTATTTTGTAGCAGGGTGGACAGAGGCTCTGCCTGATACCCCCGTGGATGAGACGCCCCCGGGACCAGAGGTCCCAGAAAAAATCAAGAAACGCTACCGTAAGAAGAAAACAAAACTGGAGGAAGCTTTTCCCGCCTACCTGCAGGTCTGTCACCTTTTGAAAGTACACTCTTAACTGTTTGACATGAACACTAAACTTAACTGTGTATAAACAGAATGGACAATATCACATGCCATTTTTCTATCAGTGTATAACTCACTTGATTGGATTTCTATCTCTGTTCTGTACGTGCATATCTACAAATAACTAACTAATAATAAACAGAATAAACATTTCCAACACAGTATTTTAAACATTGTAAATTCTAAAAGAATACAACAAGAAAAATGTAATCAGCTGATTGCTGATCTATTTTTGTGTTATTATGCAAGCCTCCCATTCATATGCACAGATTGTCCTGTCTTGTCATGCCATATCTTCATAAAATGTGTTTTATCTCACCCTTGGGAAGTTTGGGAATCCAAAGTACATTGCCTGGAAACCACTTACAGAACTTTGGTGCACAGTGCCCCTTCTGTGAGGTTTTCTTTTTTAAAAGGAACTCACTGTAGAGGATACTTGTCTCTGATCATGCTCTTTAAATGGCTCCTGTCTGGGTTGTGAATTGACATACAAAAGCTTAACTGGAGATGACTTCGAGGCTCTGTGTCTCTCCTCAGTATCTCAGTGTCACCTTTTGTTGGCCAAAACATAGAAATGTGATGTGCATTAAGCCTCCGGAAGCTGTCAGTGCTGCTCTTTATCCCACCACAGAAGGGGGGGATGTTCAGTCTAACCTAAAGGTCCAACACAGTGAAGCACATTTCATAAATGTTTTAAATGGCAACACGATGGGCTTTTAATGTCTCGGTGCAGCAGGGAGCTGCATTTGCATGTCGTTGAGGATGGTAGATGACTTGTGGGTATAAGTGGCTGGGGGAGGTAGGTGCTGACAAGAGTGAGGTCAGCAACAAACATGATTGTTAGTTTCAGAGCTTCTCTGTTTCACTTGAGTCAGTTCTCATGGGCCTTCAACGTGCGCTGAATAATCTCGGTGTGACACGGTGATGCGTTTTGCCCAAGAATGATGTCAAGAAAGGTAAGCTGACAGTTCCTGAACAAAAGTGTCAACACAGGTTTGACCAGTGCTTTGTGTTGTCATGTTCAGGAGGCATTCTTTGGAAAGGACCTACTGGACAAAAGCAAGCAGAGCAGGCAGCAGGGGGTCGAATCAGGCTTACTGGAAGAAGGGCAAAGCAGAGTGGAGAGGAAGCACCCCACCACCAGCTTCCTGGATCCTTCATCAGAACCTCTGCTCAGCACCTCAACGGCATCTCTTCCCACCAGACCAGCAGCAGCACGTACGTATACGCATTACTTTAGTTCTCCAGGACATGGGATGCAATGATTCATTGATTCAAAGCGATGCGTTGGACTAAATATTAGATATGACCAAAAAAATGATAATGGCTTAAATTAAACCAGCACTGCAAAGGAATCAATACAGGCATTGGAAATGCCTGATACAACAGGGGTGTCTTTTGTTCTTATTTTAGCGCATAACAATGTCTTTTATCCCATGCATTTCTGCCCCTCGTCTCTGCAAGTGTCCTCACCCATTGAGAGTATTAACCCTTTTCATTCAGGAGTAAATGGGTATAACACAGGTCAACTGAGCACATGGTCACACCGCATTTCACCCATTCATACAAGACAAAGTCAAAGTGTCAAAGGTTAATCTCTGGCCATTAGTGTTCACAGACTCATTTGTGCAACCTCAGCTCCATTCACTTTACTGCTGCTCTACAAAATTGCACAGAAGTTCACTCCATAAGTACCAAATAAAGTGAAGTTTCTGTTCTCTCTGCAAGCTTGCTCTGTCTCGCCTGCCCACTCACACTCTCTTGCTATCCTGGCCTTTCTCTCAATTTTACATGAAGTGGCACATGGCCCTTGTGCTGACCGAATGACTCGTTATGCAGTCAGAAAACAAAATGCCACGTGCCTGAAACAGAATGCTAACAGTGGCTTGTCAAGGCTGAATTATACCGTCTTCGAAGATGTCTAAGGAATAAATGTGAAGTTGTCTTGTATATTCCATGCACTAACAGTGGTTAAAACATATTTATTGTGTTGCAGAACATGAATGTTACCCATTTATAGTCGTACTTAGTGCAACCAGTGACTAAATGGCAGTAGAAGTAAACTGGGATTGTCTTAGTGTTTGCATTGCATCCTATTGCAAGGTCTTGCGTGTTGTAGAGTGTTATATATCAACCTGTTAAACTCAGTCCAACAAATCTTATCAAATCTTTTACCTCCCCAGTTTTTTATATTGTCAAAGATGGTTGAATTGCTGGGGAAAAAAACCCTCTGCACACTGATTGTGTGGTAAATGTCAGAGAGCAGCACAGCTTAAATCCTTTTATTAGCAAAGACCAAAGGACAAAACGTTCATGTAGTTGTTTAGCCAAAGAGCAAATCTGAAATTTATCTGGCAACGCTTGAGCTTTAGTAAACTTTTTTTCTTGAAAATTAAGCAATTAATATTAGCTTTCACCACTTTTAAGTAACAGTAGATACTAAGTAAAGTAAACTACTTTAGACTAAGTAGATTTGATAATGACTTAGAGATACCAACTCGTGTCCATCAGAGTAGTTAAAAAAAACTAAAGATATGAGTGGTACTACTAGGACTCACACTCCTTAGAAAAAGGCAGATTTTTTTAGTTCAGAAAATGGTGTGCTGCCATTTGAAAGAGTGAAAAACCTCAAACAACACTCATCCGTTTTAACATTCTGAAGAAATAAGACACTGTAACCTTGACAACTGTGACTTTCTGACAATTTCTGATTTTTTTTTTTTTTACCAAATAACTTTAAAAATTCTGTTTCTGTTGTACACAAATTCTTAAGGGAAAAGACTACACGTAGGAGAAGTTTGCCTTCATGCATTTCTGACTCAGTCCAACAAACATTAGGAAGTCAGGCGACGTAGTAGGAAGAGCCACAAAAGTCTGAGAGCAGGTTGGATGGATGGGTTCATCCAGGAGGCTGCTGTGTTCATGTCCCGTGTGAAACCAAAAGTCAACGTTGACATTTTATTTAATGCAAAAAGACTTTAGTTTAGAAGTTATGGATGCACAATTTGTTCTATGCTAGAGAACACTGTTGTCCATCTCAAAAAAATGTTTTAATGTGTTGATATTCCAGTATTACAATTCCTTTCTTTGGCAGTAATTTTCTGGAAGATGCGTTTGGTTTAGTACGTTTCAAGTCTTTCAGAGACCAGTCGATTTAGCTTCTGTTTACATACAGTACCCTCTCTTGTTTACTCGAGACGAAATTCTACATGTGGCATCAAAACAAATGGTTCCAAATCACATTCTCATGTCCGTTCAACATCGCCATCAATTATGATTTGTGACGGTTTGGTTTTTCTTTCTTTTTTTGTTTCTTCCTTTTTTCCCATCTACAGAGACGTCTGAGGAACCATTAGTTGATCTATCTGATGTTCTGAACACTGATGCAGACGTCTTGGGAATGCTCGGAAAGTCAAGCAGTGACTCTGGTGGGTCATATATCTCACAGGCAGTCACAGTGGCAAGAATTTATTATTAGTCACCTAGCTGTGGGTTTACAAAAACTTTTCCACGCGGTTCAGAAATGTCCTCAGACAAGTTTATTTTGCTTTCACCACGTAATGATTTTTTTTTGATGCGACATTCTTTAACAATACCTTTTTGTTCATTTTTGGTTTTATCCTTTATTTTTTTGCATTGTCTGAAGCGTGTTGTGCTTGTTCTGTCTTCACTATTTTTTCACTCATTTTATCTGGTTTTGGGTTCTTGTAGGTCTTGATTTTTGCTCCTTCCAGGTTGACAGCTCACCACCTCCTTTTGGTAAGGGTGCTATGGCCTACTAATCCCTTGCTTTAGTGCAGTCTTCCTCTCTTATGGTGTGTGTCTCTATTTGAGTGTGCATGTATATAAGCTGCTTCATACTTAGCTTTTCGCAACCATTTCAGATTGCTTTAACACTCATTAACCGCGTAGTGCTTACCTAACCCAGTGCACAGTATTCACTCAAATGCGTATGGTGTCTCAGTCTTTGTGGGTGAGCCTCCTAAACCCTTTCACAGTGGTGAACATTTTTAAATAAATAAGAGAACAAATTCCTAGCTTCCTAGTCAAAGATGTCTTCAAGATGGCAAAAAAAACTAAACTGACAAAGACATCCTGGCATTCAAGAAATGAGCAGTTTCGAATGAAGCCATATAGAGAACAAGTAGCCTTGGCAAATGTCCTTCCAGTTCCCGAAGACTGTGAAGGTCTTCTGTCCTCCATTCTGTGGCTGGATGACAAAATTTCCTGCAGTACAAGTCCTTCGTTCTTTGTTAAAACTACATTTTTCCTCTTAAATGCCCTATGGACTAAAATAATTTAGTTATAATAAGATATTTCCAACTAATGGTTGCAGCCATCCTTATGTCGGTTAAAGTTTTGTGTTGAGGAAAGTATAGATGAAATGGAAAGTATAGACGTGTAGGAAAACCGTTATTTGCAGTGGTAGTTAATGCTGTTCAATGTAACAGTCAGTTAGATTTTAATCTGCTAGCAGTTTAGTAACCCACATTATTATATGGGTTTTCTTACGGATTGGATTAGCGATATAAAAGATGATGTAGGTTGCATGGCTTCCTTTTTTTCCCCAAAGGAATTAATGTTTTTTACAGAAGACCAATGCAATTGATGGGCCAGAGCAATATTGTCCTAAACAAAGATTCAGGCATTTGTGTACCTTTTTAATGATAATTAGTTTGACCTGTCTGTCTCTTCACAGTTCCCAAAAAACTACTTTTAAACAACACGGGAACCCCAAGAGGCTGTAATCATATACTGTTTAGTTTTGATGGCATTCAACAGGCTGTTAAGACAATAAACATCTTCGTCTATATTTATGATGACGTTCTTTGCTGGGTATGTTGTTGGTTGCTTTGTGTGTGTGCGTTTGTGTTATGATTTGTTTTTGTATGTCTGTGTGTTTCCACAGCTGGTCTGGACATCGGGCCCCTGACAGACAGTTCACTGGTGTCGCACCAGTCTCAGGCTGGCCGGAGGACACCTCGAACCCTCCCAGAGGAACCCCTGGACGGCATTCTAAGCCCAGAGCTGGACAAGATGGTCACTGATGGTCAGTGTGGGAGACCAGACATCCAGACACTTTATCTTTAGTTATCTTCACTGTATAACTTCATACGGGATGAATAATGATCTGTTTTCTCTAATTCTTTCGTTATTTCAGAATCAATTCTCAGCAAACTTTACAAAATTCCAGGTTTGTAATTTCATCCTTTCTTGCAAAACTGTAAGCTTTTATTCACCGTTGTCCTAAACTATTGTGACTGACTATTTTGCCAAGTAATGTTTTACAGGTTAGTGAGATCAATTGTACAGGTGTATGTAATGCAAAAATCAATTATCCAGTTATATCTCATAATAAATACAATTAATTTATTACTGATTATTAAGATTCAAGTGAATGGGAAAGTGTGTCCAAACTTTTGACTGGTACTGTACATTTCTTCTTTAAATTCTTTACTAAATCTAATTTAAAAAAGTATATTCGGTATCAGCATAGCTGTAGCACACTGGATGAATTCATTCTGACATTGCTGTTTACCCATTTTACCCTTTACTCCTACTTTTAAATGAGTTTTATACACACACACACACGCAACATTGTACTGTTACACTCTGTTACAGAGCTGGAGGGCAAAGATGTGGAGGATCTCTTCACAGCAGTCCTTAGCCCCAGCACTAGCCAACCACCTCTACCACCACAGATGCCTCACCCCCAGGGTCCCCTCCCTTCCACACCTGGCACTAGTATGCCTCACCCCAACGCAGGTACATCATTGAGCACCTTGTCGTTGTCAGAGATAGCATTTGACTGTTGTTTGTAGGCATCTAATTCGCCTCTTAAATCATTTGTCTAGGGAATCCCATGTTCCCAAGGATGCCAGTGATCAATGGTATGATGGGACCAAACCAACGCTTCCCTACAAATCCCGGAGCAGGGCCCTGCATCCCAGAAAATTTTTCTCCCCTTAACCGTATGCCTTTCACTGACAATCCAAGGTAATGAACTGCTTCCTTCCTTCAAAATAATATATTCCAAGATTGATTTCACTTTTTTTTCTCTGCAAGCCAGACGGTTGTGATTAAAGATGAGTCGTTTTCATTTGTTGTTACAGGGATAGAAAGTTTAATCAGATGCCCAGAGAGGCAGTTGGTCCATGGCCCTCCCCTGCTCATGGCCCTGGCCCTACACCCCCTGGATCTCTGCCTGAGGGGGAGACTGAAGCCATGTCAAATGCCCAAAGGAGTACACTCAAGTGGGAGAAGGAGGAGACGCTTGGAGAGCTAGCCACTGTAGCACCCGTCCTATATACCAATGTCAATTTTCCCAATCTCAAAGAAGAATACCCAGGTTTGTGTGACTTTAAAGCCCTAACATATATATTTCCCCTTTGTCCATGTTTTTTTTTATGGTCATTGCTGTTATTTCTGGGTATTTGTTTGGATGTACCCACTGCACTGTCTCAGTCATGCATTACAAAATACCTTGTATGTTCTGGGAAACTTGGCATAACAAATCCTCCTCTTATTCTTTCAACAGACTGGTCTACCAGAGTAAAGCAAATTGCAAAACTTTGGAGGAAAGCTAGTTCACAAGACAGGGCCCCATATGTGGTAAGATCACTCATACTATCGATTTTGCCAATTTTCTTCTACTATCTCAAAGCCTAACCGCTTTGAACCATGCCAGCCATCAAACTGTCACTACTAGTTGCACTTCCATATTATTATGCAGAAGGCAGGCTCCTTATCACATCTGGCCTGTTACCTCTTGCCAATGCAATTTGAAATCCGGCCATTCACAGATGAACTAATTAACATAGAAAGCCCTGCTCAGTGTTCTCAGTGAACTCACTATGGTCTCAGTAATTAAGTTCACAAAAAATAATTTTATCTGGCTGAGGCCAGTTTCAAAGCTCTAGTCTTGATTAAAAAATTGACCCTACATTAGTGATTTTAAGGGTACTTTTTTCCACTGGTTACAGCAGTTCTCTTTCTTTTTCTTTTGATATCCCTCTTAAACATCACAGTCAACTATTGACACATCTGATTTACAGTAACAGGATCACTGTGCTGCACACACATAAGCGCACGCACACACACACACACACACACACACACACACACACACACACACACACACACACAAATATAATGAAGAGGGTCTTGACTGTACAACTGAAGGACTCTGCATGCCAAAGAAAAATATATATATTCTATATATAGTCAAGTTACTAAATAGCAATCCTTGGACATAGAGCACCCTTCCCTTGAACATTTTTCAGTGATACCGGGCCTTACCCAATCAAAATCTACAATAAAATGTATATTTGTCATCCATGGGACCATGGAGTTCTTTATGTAGCCCCATACCCCGATTATTGGTTAGTAAACCACCCTAGCCTCGCCACCAAGTGTCAACTCTTTTTCAAATGAAGAGGGAGCCTGTATCCCAAATAACTTGTTGCTGGATTACAAACCTGAAGCATCTGCTCAGAGAGTAGTTTTTCTTCTCTTTATGTGGATGTTCGTGAATTTTTACGTTGTTGGATTCATGTAAGGGAAGCTGGAAGTCACCTTTTTGATATCAACTTGCCTGCCAATACTAAAACCCCCATATATAATAGTGAGCTATTAAAATCATTCTATGAAAGAGAATATAATGTTACATATATACCAGTTTTTGTAGTAGTATGAGGGAACATTCTCCGGTATCACACTTAATACAGAGAGTCAGGATTGCAAATGTAACCTCTTTTTCTACAATCTTGTGTTTATGAACTATTTCCTGATGTGTATTTGTTTTGCAATTGTGATTGCTTTGCTGTTTAGCAAAAGGCAAGAGATAACCGAGCAGCCCTGCGCATCAACAAAGTCCAGATGTCGAATGAGACGGTGAAGAGGCACCATCCGCAGCAACAGCCCCCTGAGGTGTTTGATCCCAACATACCACTAGACACAGAACTGCTGTTTAAAGACCCTTTGAAACCAAAAGAGTCAGAGCATGAACAAGAGTGGAAGTTTAGACAGGTAAGAGTGTATGCAATGAAGTCAGCGAATGCAGCGGCAGGTCCACTTTATATTAAGACAGCTAAGAAGTGGTGGTTTAGTAAAGCTCCCTAAACAACTGCACTATCCTCCACATTAACCCTGATGACATTGGTGGTTAGTAGGTCCAGTTCATTTTTGGCATGAGACTGATATTTGCTGCACCCCTTCTGATGTCTAATCCCACTTTTCCACTGTGTCCTTCCAACAGCAAATGAGGCAGAAAAGCAAACAGCAAGCCAAAATTGAAGCCACTCAGAAATTGGAGCAAGTTAAGAATGAGCAACTGCAACAACAGCAGCAGCAACAGCAGCAGACCAACAGCCAGTCAGAGGGAGAGGGCAACAACAGTGGTAACCAGAGCCCAGCCTCCCAGCCCAGCAATGGCAGCATGTCCCCCATACAGCAACTCAACTCTAAAGAAGGCTTTGCCAGGCCGCAGCTACCAGGGACGCCCACTTCAGGCCCTCCAGAGGATGTGTTCTTGCGACCCCCCCCTCCCCCTCCATCTGGCCCTTCCTCCCAACCTCAGTCCCCGCAGGTATTTTCACCAGGTTCCTCTGGTTCCAGACCCTCTTCTCCATGGGACCCATATGCCAAGATGGTCGGGACCCCAAGACCACCAACTCTCGGGCCAAATACATGTCGCAGAATGCCTGTGGAATCTGGTAAATCGCCCACCTCCTTGATGGAGCAGCAGGACCGAGGGAGGCCCTCTCCTGCTCATGAATCTTTCGGCTCTCCAACATCCATGAGCAGTGACCCTTATGCCAAACCTCCTGACACCCCAAGGCCAACTGGGGAAATGGACCCATTCCTGAAGCCCATGGGTCCCCCCAGGGCCAGTCAGGCTGCTCAGGGAAGGCCCCCAATGGGCTCTCCAGGCAGAGACCCATACTCGAGGCCCATGATAAGAAATGAGGCCTATCAGCGCATGGCCCAGAACAGGATGATCTTGTCTGACCCGTACTCAAGGCCTTTATTAGCACCAATTCCTGGAAGTAATGAGTCTGGTTCGGTCCCTCTGTTCAAAACACCTATGCCCCCTCCTCAGGCTCAGGATCCTTTCAACCGATCAGGTCCACATCCTGGTGACAGGTTCTCCCAGAATCAGCAGAATGACCCCTATGCTCAGCCTCCGCATACCCCAAGACCATCTGGGAATGACAACTTCACTAGCCCTCCTAGAATGGGCCAGCATCTCCCTCAGGTGCACTCATTTGCTCAGCCAGGACCAATGACTCAAATGTCTCGAAATCCTTATGCCCACGCACCTTCCACTCCAAGGCCTGACCACTTCACATATGACCCCTTTGCTCAGCCCTCTGGTCCCAACAAGCAAGGTGGTGACCCTTTCTCTCAGTCCACAGGTAACCAACGATCCATCAATGAACCAGGTGCTCAACCTCGCCCATTTTTTGAGCCCTATGCCCGACCTCCCGGCACCCCACGTCCACATGACAACTATGGCCAGCCTTCAAACACCACGCCAGATTCTTACTCACAGGGTCCTCCTATTGCTCGCCCCAGTGGGATGAACCAGTTCCCTCATCAGTCGCACCCCGGGCAGAGGATGTCACCATCCCACTCAATGGACCCTTATGCTCAGCCACCAGGTACTCCGCGGCCCTCTGTGGGAGACAGGTTTTCCAAGTCACCAGGTAGCCAGAGGGGGCCCATGGAGCCATTTACTAGTACGCCTGGGACATCAAGGCCAGGGAGTATCGACATGTATTCACAGCCTGGAGTTCCCAGACCAATGCTTAATGACCCCTATGCCCAGCCTCCAGGGACCCCACGGCCTGTTTCTGATGGGCTCAACAGACAAGGGCCAAGACTAGGACTAATGGGAAGCCAGGATCCTTTCTCCCCACCTCAAGGCAGACTTCAAGAGCCCTTCCCTCATCCAGGCTCACAAACACCAAAACACCCTGGTGTTTCAGAAGATGGATTTATTCAGTCACCCTCAAGAAGACCCAATCAGACACCTGGCCACGATCCATTTGAACAAGCCCCCATGACCCCTCGTCCACAATCGGCAGATAAAATGGAAATGAAAGATCATTCGGGTGTGGGTAACAATGGAACTGTCCCCCAAGACCCACAAATGCCGTGTCCTTCCACTGAAGCTCAGGGTGTTGCTCTCGCTGAGAGCGAGGAAAGACTCAGACAGGTACATTAATACTGTTATTTTATGTTCTATTTGAAATCTCTACATTCATACATTACTGTTGAAATATATGTTTGCACTGGTACTTCATTAATTGTATGTAATTTCTTAACGTTTTAAAATATATTTTTGTTTTGTTTTTAACATCCTGGGTCATATTTTTAAATGTGGCCGTCAATGCTATCGCTTATATTTTACTCAAGTCAATTATTGAGATCTTACAAGACATTTCTTGTCCAACACAGCAAGAACCACCTGCAGGCAGTTGACCACACAGGTTGTAAACAAACCCCCATTTAGCAATATTATGGTAAACCATTTATTTGGAGGTAAACCTTAAATGAGCACACCTGAAACGCCTGTTGTAGTCCCTCCATTCCATAGAAGAATTGGGAGTCATATTTGGACCAAGAACTCGGTCTCCAAAATTGAATGGACAGTAGCACAGATAGATTTGGTAATACATGTTTGAATTTGTAAATATAGTCAAACTGGGGGTTTGTTTACAACCTGGCTGAATATCTTAATATACTTATATCTGAAAATACTTAAACGTACACATAACACACTTCCAATAATATTATTCACCAAAATGACAATCGCTCTGAACAGCTAAAACTACTATATAATTGTAAGCTATACATGTCCGATTGACCTTCAGTTTTAAAAGGCTTAAATTTCTATATGCTTATGTTTTGTAGCGACAACGAATTAGAGAATTAATCCTCAAGCAGCAGCAACAGAGGAGTGCTATTCGACAGGAGAGGGGCCCTCAGGAGCCTGCTGGCAACATAGCCCCAGGAACACAACGACCCTGGCCCCAGGAGGGCCCTGTGCAACAGGGGGAAATGTTTAACCGGCCTCCTCCACCTTATCCTGGACAAGGACCCATGAGAGGGCCGATGAGATTTCCTGGACCTTTTCCAGGTGATCAGCGTGTCCCTTTCCCTAATGAGGGACAAATCCTCCGTGGCCCACATCCTGGAGATCCTAATTTGAGACATCAGGGACCAAGGTTTGTTATATTATTCTTTTTATTACAGCTTTTGTGTTTTTTATTTTATATATATATATATATATATATATATATATTTTTTTTTTTTTCTGTGATTGCTAACAGCACAGCACAACTCAAGGAATGCACTTACTCTATTAATAAATGTGTGTGTGTGTGTTTTTTAATCCTATTTTAGGTTTGCATTTTCGCCTGGGGTTCTAGGACCTCATGGGGCCCAAGAGTTCTTTCCTCGGGGGCAACACCCAATGCAGGATGTCCCTCCTCAAATGAGACGGTCCATGTCTGCAGAAATGGCAAAGAGTATGGGAGGCAACCCTATGGGGCTGCCCCAGCACTTCCCGTCACGTGGTATGCCAGTGCAGCAGCACAACATAATGGGCCAGCCTTTCATTGAGCTGAGACACAGAGCAGCTGACATCAGGCCACGTATGCTATTCCCCCCAGGTGCCATGCAAGGAAGCAACATGGATCCCAACATGCAAGGTCAAAGGCCACCAGGCTTTCTAGGATCACCCATTTCCAGGTTCCCTTTAAATCAGGGGCCCAGGATGGTAGACTCCATGATCGGTCAGACTGGCCATATACAGCTATCTGCTAGCATGGACAATCTTCATCAGCAAACCCAGATGGCAGGAAACAATGCACTCAAACAGTCTCCTTTGATGAGATCCATGAGCCAGCCTGCTTCCAGTGAGACCCAAAACATGGTAGCATCCATGATCCTGACTGCACCCCCTGCTGGGCACAATGAGATGGTCTCTGTGACCAGCAATGAAGCCGTGGAAGAGAAACTGGATGCTGAAGAATCAGCAGTCAAAGATCTTGAGGATGTGGAGGTGAAAGACTTGGTGGATACTGACTTGGAAAACCTTAATTTGGATGCTGAAGACGGCAAAGAGCTGGATCTAGAGACAAATGACTTACACCTTGATGACTTCCTAACATCTGGGAAATTTGACATCATTGCCTATACAGACCCTGATCTAGATGACATCAAGAAAGACATGTTTAATGAGGAACTGGATCTCAGTGATCCTATGGATGATAATGCTGACACTGCAGATATCAACAAAACTGAGGCTTCATCCAGTTCAGCATCTGTACATGCAAAGTCAGGGGCCTCAGGTGAGAAGTCTTTAGCTCAAATCAAGCTGGAGGCCCCTGGGAGTCAGGACTCTGCTTCTTTGGCACCCGGGCAAGAAATTAAAACAGAGTTCAAGGACTGCCAGAAACCCCCTGAGGTTGTAGACCAGCAAGCCGCTGGAAACACCTTAACCTCAAACCAGCAGGGCGTGCTCTCGGACTCCACCCCAGTCCTGTCTAGTTTACTCATTAAACAGCAGCCTGAGGAGCAGTCATTAAATACAATCGCTGAATCTGTCAATCAAGGAGGTAACCTCATGCCCCAGCAGAACCAAGTCACTGACACTCAGCATACCTCTGGACTTACAATGAGTCAAACAATACCTGACGCCACCACTGCAGGAGACGCTTCTATGACTGGCTTTGGAGAAGACCACCAGGTGGGGCTAGCTACCGGAGTGGACCAGAGTGGTCTGACCCAGGCACAGCAGACCTTGTTGAACCAGGCACTGGGTCAACACGGCCAGCAACATCGTCCTCTTCTGCTAGAGGAGCAGCCACTCCTATTGCAGGACCTCCTAGACCAGGAGAGGCAGGAGCAACAGCAGCAGAGGCAGATGCAAGCCATGATACGACAGCGCTCCAGCGACTCCTTCTTCCCCAACATTGGTAAATTATTCACGCCGAAACTTGTCGTTGTCAGTATAAGTTAATGTTTGAGATTACCAGTCTTTTTTGGAAAGTGATTATACCTTTGAGTGCATTGTTTGTTATTTGCAGATTTTGATGCCATCACGGATCCCATCATGAAAGCTAAAATGGTTGCACTGAAAGGCATCAACAAAGTCATGGTTCAGAACAACATGGGAATGACCCCAATGGTCATGAACAGGTAAAAAGTAAATTTTGTACATTTTCTTTCTTGAGTAGAAGTTGCAATCCTGGTAGTAGTTTTAAAGCAATGGTAATCCCAACCTAAAAGCCCAGACACTAGGATATTGTGCAACATATTGATAAATTGCTGCTGTGATTGATTGAATGACTGAATGGTGCATGCCTGTAATATTTCTGTATTTTAGACTTCCTCCTGGTCCTGCGCTGCCACCTTGTCCTGAAAGCACACCACTTCCTCCACAAGTTGTTGGACAGGTAATTGAATCTTAAATCTCCTTGGATTTATAAAACTATATAATGAAAATGATTTAAGTTGCAAATATTTAATAACATACTTGTCAACCTTACTTTCAGGATGGCAAATTAACACAAGTAGCAAGACCAAATCCTCCAAACTTTGGACCAGGATTTGTTAGTAAGTTCTGAAAAAACTGTATATGCATTTTCAACTTTTTGGTTTGAAGGTCTGTCAGGCCTAGAAATATTAAGATGTTTGTTTTTTATGCTGTCAAGATTGCTAACAAAAGAGTGCTTTTCTTCTTTCAGACAATGCTCAGAGGGCTCAGTATGAGGAGTGGCTCCAGGAGACTCAGCAACTACTTCAAATGCAGCAGAAGTTTCTGGAAGAGAAGATTGGAGCTCACAGGAAGTCTAAGAAAGCTCTGTCTGCCAAACAGAGAACAGCTAAGAAGGCAGGGAGAGAGTTCCCTGAGGAGGATGCTGAGCAGCTCAAACATGTCACAGAGCAGCAGGGTGTAGTGCAGAAACAACTGGAGCAGGTAAATGTTTGGCCTGTCAAGCTCCACCACTGATTTATCTCATCCCTCTTCTGCACAGTGTTTTTTCATTGGTCCTACGAGCAGAGTTTACTGTTTGAAGTAGGGATGGGCAAATAACAGCCCATGGGCCAAATCTGGCCGTCCACCAGAAGTAGTCGCCCTCACATGGGAGCAAACGGCAGGCTGCTTAGGTCCATGTTATAGACAGTGTGTGGTGCTGAAATAAGGTCTAATTGAATTTTATATATCTATGTCTATAGATAGATAGATAGATAGATAGATAGATAGATAGAGATTTAAGAGAAATGCTTCACATTCTGTCCATTTTCATTATGTTCAATTCTTTTATTTTTTCACCTAAGAGACATTTATTTTTATCGGAGCAGAGGTGCCATCTTTGCTGTGTCTGTATCTTATCTTTATAGCAGACCTAATTAGTATTTAATATTAATTATTTTGTCCAACATATCATATCTAAAATATAATGCAAGTATCTGGTATGCATTGGAAGGTATATATCTAGCAATTCTCTTTCCAAGCAGACTTGAAAAATAATATTCAGACAAAGTGAAGAAATTAAAACACTACACTTCACCTGTCAACCTGCTTTGACTTCCTAAAATAAGCAGCGCTCAAGAAAATGCTCTTGGCTCATTTGAAGAATTTACCTTTAAAGCAGGAGTTGGAAAGTACAGTTGCTATTTGAAAGTCAAATCATTCATTTCTTCCCCTGCGTAACCCCTTTTTTTTGTGACTACGTTTTGTTTCAGATCCGCAAGCAGCAGAAGGAGCACACAGAACTTATAGAAGAGTACCGAGTGAAACAGCAGCAAAACAATTTGACACCCATAATACCTGGGATGCACCCAATGCCAGGCCCCGCTGGCATGGTCCCCAGTGGGCCACCAATGGTGCAGCCTCCCATGAACCCCATGATGCAGATGCCACTTCATTCTGGCCAGCCAAATGCACCTCCGTGTATGCCCAACCCACCGCCTGGCTGGCATCCTGGTGCTCCCATGCCAATGGGTGGACCGGGAATGCCACCTATAATGCCCCCCCAGGTACCTGTGGGAAACCCAGGCCAACCTCATCAGATGCCAATGGGTAACATAACTCAACACTCACAAATGCCTGTAGATCCCCAGGCACCACCAGCTCCACCAGGTGGCGTAAAACCCATGCAGGCCAGCAGTGGTGTGAAGTTTGATGACAACAACCCGTTCAGTGAAGGCTTCCAGGAGCGGGAGAGGAGGGAGAGGCTTAGGGAGCAGCAGGAGCGACAGCGGGTGCAGCTAATGCAGGAAGTTGAACGACAGAGGGCACTGAAACACCGTATGGAAATGGAGCAGCAAGGGATGATGGGACCAGATGGGAACTTGGCACCGCTCACTCAGATGCCATTTTTTAACGCAGAGCTGCCACAGGACTTCATGCAGCCTCAGAGGCCTCCTTTGCAACAACAGCAACAACTTGGACCAATGTTCCCCCAGCAGCAGGGCATGCAGCCCGGTATGGGCTCACCACCAGGCACGTTTATGCAAGCTGAAAGGAGGGCCATGATGGGCAATGGAATGATGCCCCGCGACATGGGGCCTGGTTTCGGGTCTGATAATCTCTCCCTACAAGGACCTAACTTTCCCCAAGGTCAACCCAGACCTCGTCACTTCAGTGGACCAGGAATGATGCTTCCGATGCCAGGTGAGGGTCCACCATTTGGAGGTGACTCCGCTACACCTCTACCGTCTAACTTTCCGGGCTCAGGTCAGTCTCTAATCCAACTCTACTCCAACATCATCCCAGACGAGAAAGGCAAAAAGAAGAGGAACCGCAAAAAGAAGAAGGATGATGACGCAGATTCAGTCAAGACGCCTTCAACCCCGCACTCAGACCTCACAGCCCCTCTCACACCATGCGTCTCAGACACCTCCTCAACTCCAACCAGAAACACCCATCTCTTCGCTGACCAGGACTTGTCAAGGTCCCCCTTACTGGGATCTTCCACCCCCGGTCACTCAGAGCTGGAGAGGCAGCTTTCTGCAGGCCAACAACTGGGTCTCTCATCAGACACAGCAAGAACCCAGGCTCAGGAACATGACCGGATCCTTAACAACATAAAGCTGGAGCAGGCTGACCCCACGGAGTGTCACGGGCCACGAGAAGGACCCATCGGCTCAGGAATGAGCTCTGTGAAGGAGGAGGGTAATAAAGGGAGTGTCTCTCCCTTCCCTGCAGGGCAAAGTCCAAGCAAGGGGGAGGCTGGAAATGAACTACTGAAACACCTTCTGAAGAACAAGAGCACACCACCATCTGGACTGTCCCAACAGAGGTCAGAGGAGAGCTTTCGCTCAGAGGAGGAGGACCCCGCAGACTGCAAATCCCTGCTGAGACAAAGCTCCATGGACAGCACTGGGGTCAGTTCTTGTTTTAGTCATACATATAGAGCAATGAGGGGGTGATCAACATAGTGAGTCATAGACGGGCTAAGGGATTCAGATAGGAGGCACGTCATAATTAAATTGGTATGAGTCATAGCTGTCAGTTTTTGAATGAGTCATAGTTGTGTGTTTTGAAACATCTAACTTGAAGCCACAATGCAAGAAAGTTTATTCATGCCGTTTTCTGCAACAACACATTTATCTCATCTCCAGGCATACTCGGATGGCACCGCAGACTTCCCCGGACCTCTGCTCCCTGAACAGGAGAAGAAGAAAGGGAGGAACAAGAGGGCTCCGAAAGGAGGGGAGAAGCCTGCCTCTCGCTACAAGAAGAGGAAGAAGGAAGGGGATGAGAGGCAACTGGTGCACTCTGGCCCTGACAGTGTAATGACCCAAATCAAACAGGTAAGCTTCATTTTACCAGCTTTATAACCTGCTCCTTCTTTTAAAAAATTGGTTAGAGCTGCACCACTGCACGTCTCTGGGAACAAAGGATGGTAGAAAAAAAAATAGCTTGAAATCTAGATGCTTTATTCAGAATTCTACAGTATTAATTACTGCCAGAATAGAAAATTGTCTCCACCGAGTGCAAAGACGGTTATTTCACGTATCATAAGCATATTACAGTAATTTTGCACTTGTTGGATGACAGTTACACACTCAGGTATTAAAAGCTGGTATTATTCTGGAGAGCAGGGGGGGGGGGGTTCATGATTATATTGCAAGTCCCTCATTGATTGAGGCTTATTGATTTAAACTTTATGAAGATATCTCATAAAAAATGTACTACAGTACCATCTCAACAGCATAAGATGAGTTTGCCTGAAGGGGATATGTGTTGAATTGTGTGGCTTTGAGCTGGAAAAGCCTCCATATTGGACACCTAACAATTTCATGCTGCCCCCATTTTTATGGTTATTGGGAAACTAGACCACCGACTAGACTTTGAGCATTCTTATTTTTTTTCCAATGTTCAATCCAATCTCGAGGCCACGTTTTCGTAGATACCAACTGAGACCGGACCAAATTTATCGGAGGTTATATTTTCTGGGCTTTATAGAGGAGGCAAAATAATGTAATGATGACATAATCTTACATACCAAACGCACAACTAATGCCATTGCTTGAATTGGCTTTGAAATTGCCTTGGTGGTGGGGAAGGTTTTTTTGTTGTTGTTAATAAAAGGTTTATTTGATGAAAAGTAATGCATTATTGTAAAAATATGAATGTGCCTGCATTATTCAAGTCTAGCTGCTCTGGTGGAAGGTTTTTCTGATTTCTTTTTTTTCTTTCTTTTTTTATCAAAGATTTTTTAACAACTTTAAAAGGGGGGAAAACAAAAAACATTCAAACAATAACACGTTTTGCAGGGTAATATCAAGTTATTATGCTATCCAGGATTAATGATGCTGGGTAAATATAGTAATGCTATTTTATGTCTTGTTGTTGTTCTGATTTCACTCCCATCTCTTCCCTGTTTTTCTCTCCTGACACAGCAGCTCTCCCTGCTTCCCCTCATGGAGCCACTGATTGGGGTCAACTTTGCCCATTTCGCTCCCTATGGCAGCGGCCAGCTCAATGGAGAGAACCTCCTGTCTGGCACCTTTGGCAGCGCCTCACTCGATGGAGTCTCTGACTATTACTCCCAGCTGGCCTACAAGGTGAGATCTTCTTACCTTACTAAGTCGGAGCTGGGTAAACGGAGCGATGTGTGTCTGCAGCATGTTGTGCTGACATTGCGCTGGTTCTGATTTCTACAGCAGAGTAACCTGAGCAATCCACCAACACCGCCGGCATCTCTTCCTCCCACCCCTCCACCTGTAAACCGACAGAAAATGATCAATGGATTTGCAACGACAGAAGAGCTGGCCAGCAAAGCTGCTGCAATGGGTAAGCATTCAGGAGGATGTACCCCCCCCCACTGTCTCACACTACCATAATCTTGGAATGGGTTCAAGAAAATTATAGAAATCACATATGGAGTATTTTCCATCCTTGCAGGCAAGCATAGTGCGTACACTCGTATTGACGTTGTGCTCCTATTTCATACAGTTTCCAAAGGCCTGGTCCCGAAGCCACTGCATGTCCCGTTTAGGACCGAGGAAGACCTGCTAGCCCGGGCCATCGCTCAGGGACCCAAAACTGTGGATGTTCCAGCCTCTCTTCCCACCCCTCCTCACAACAACCAGGAAGAGCTCAGGTAACGCATAAATAAAAATAATTCTTTCCAAGTGTCTTTTGGAGGGCTAATGCACAGCTGACGGCTGTCATAACATCTGGTTGTGTTGATTACTTGTGTAATCATGTTATGATCCTCAATATTGGCTGCGTGGTCTTGACAGAGGTGGTCATTTTTTGGGGGTTTCTCCCCTGTAAAATAATAACAGCAACAGAGGACAGGAGCCTTGCAAGGACCGGGACACACCGGACAGTTTTGTTCCATCCTCATCTCCTGAGAGCGTGGTTGGCATGGAGATCAGTCGCTACCCAGACCTGTCTCTGGTGAAGGAAGAGCCACTGTCCCCCTGCCTGTCTCCGGTCCTCCCCATGCTTCCTGCGCCTGATGGAAAAGGTAAACACACACACAGTTCCAGCATAATCAACAAAATTAAAGCATTTTATTTGGATGGTTTTGTGTATGCAATTGAAACACACAGCTCCAGCATGCCTCATCGGTGTGTCCATTTTTTTTTATTAATGTTCTCCTTTTTCTTTCTCTAGGTTCAGAAATCAAACTGCAGGATATCAAAACCGAGCCTTCTGTGATGTTCTTCGGCTCCCCCTTCGGCCCCATGTCTAATGATTCCAAACAAGGGCTGGTGTCGGTAGCTATCACACTAAGACCAGCTGCAGCAGAGGTAGGAATACTGACATTTACTCTGGTTTTACACGAATTCTGTCAAGTCTGTGCTGTCAGTCTGTAACAGTGAGTCGAAAATGGACAAAAAGGGCGTTTGTTTCCAAAGAAAACAAAGAAAACGAACTGTAAAAGCAGTGTGAAAATAAATGGCCATGGATGTAAATGCAGACAACATCCGTGGGACTTTTAATGAAAGACCTAATCGTCTAACATATTCATGTTGTTTTTTTCCTCAGAACATCACAGGTGTAGTGGCCGCCATTTCTGACCTACTGTGCGTGAAGATCCCCAGTAGCTATGAGGTCAGCAGCACCCCAGACCGGGGGCCCCTATCTATACTCAGTGGCCCGAGGGTGGGCCCCCACGGCATGGAGCCTCGGCCCCCCATGCTCTTCCACGGACAAGGAGACAATGGAGGACTTCACGGACGACCGGGACAGATGTTAAGGCCCGGTGGGGCACAGGGGATGATGCAACAGCAGCAGGCACATCATTTCCGTTTCCATCCCAACAGCCCAGGTGAGGGAATAAAACTCAATTAAATAAGAACATCTCCAATTCCCTCAAGTACTGTAATACAGCCTGTAATTGAAATGTCATGTCTGATTTAAGTTAAACATAATGACTTCCTTTTTGAAAAAAAAAAGCACAAAGCAGCAATGCAATCTCAATATGTAATTGTTTATCTTTAAACATTCACAGTAGCAATTATCTGTGTCAACAATATTTAAAAATTGCTGTTTTGTCTTGCGTATCATTATTAGTCTGGAGCTGAGAGCAGAATACAGCCCAGGTGCTGACAGGCATCCTTATTGATTATAGTGATTCTCTCAGTTAATGAAACGGAGTAAATGATTTTTACTGTGGCATACAAGCCACTGCTTATTGCTGTCAAAACACATGGAACAGGCCTAATGAGTGTGGTTGGCACAGAAACATTTGGAGAAGAACGTGGACACTTCAAGAGTCCATGGTCGGGGACAGTAGCCTGACATTTATTTGTTATATAAATAAGAGCATCTCTTATTCCGTTTGATTTAAGTTAAGCATAACGACTTCCTGTGAAAAAGCACAAAGCGGCAACGCAATCTCAATATGTAAACCTACATGATGCTCGACTTTAAATCGTTTTAAAATGGATGACTTTTTAGAAAACATTTTCTGTTCCTTCAGGCGCAGCTCTAGCCCGAGGACCTGACCAGAAGACCCCTGCCAGCCCTGGATGCAAACCTCAGTGGTGCTGCCACTGCAAGGTGGTGGTTCTGGGAAATGGAGTGCAGAAATCCATCAAAGATCTCCCGGCACACATGAAGGTACCAAATTAATTGGCCTTAAAAACTCCTAATGGCAGCAGGGTGGTATGTTCAGTAGGCAGGCCACCTTTCAGCTGCAGCACTTGAATGCTAAAAGTGCGATTTTTGCGACTAATAAAGTATAACTTGCTTAAAATATATACAGATAGTTCCAGAACTTCCAATTCATAAAAAGTCAACTGCCAAACAACTATGGATCGTTTTCATATTGATTTCCCAGTGGGGGGACTAGATGCGCCATAACTGTATGCCCAGACCTTACTTTAGACGATATATTATCTGCTTTCAGCCTGAAGGGCCAGACCCATCTATATATACACACACACACACACACACACACACACACACAGCCGTACTGCATATATCTGATTATGTAAATCCTCCCTGCTGGAGGTCCATTTTGGATCAATTATAGTGGGTTAAACAGCATACCCCATAACTTCAGTCTTGAAAGTATTTTGTTTATTGTTTTTGATGTTTATTTCACAACTTCTTTTAATGTCAGTTGAGTTTAGGCAGTTCACATTGGTCAGGCTTTGATTTAACACAGCATTCCCTTTTTCAGCCTGTTAAAACTACTGATTTCTCTCATAAGGAATCTGAAGGCCGTTTAAAATCGGAAGAAGACCTGGTCTTCTGCAGCCACAGCTGCTTCCTCCTCTACCGTTCCTCACCACCTCTGCAGTCCAGATCAACCGCAGAAACTAAGGTTTGTACCACTGGAACACATGCAGAAACGCCACAGTGAGTCCAAATAGCATGCAGTTAATATGACTTAATGTGATTTTTTTTTTTTTTTTTTTTCTTCTGGACATCATGGCTGTTGTCATCTTTTCAGGAGTCGGTGTCGCTTCTCCCTGCCTCCGAGCAAACAGAGAGTCTTTCTAAAACTCTGCATCAGTACAGTAACAACATGTCATCGCTGGATGTTCATTGCCTGGCCCAGCTTCAGCCCAAGCAGTCTCCCCCCTCCACTCCTCCTATCCCCTTCCCCACCGCAGGCGAGACATCCAACACAGAGACCAAGTCTGATGCCATCAAAGTGACGGTGAAGCTGAAGGCCCGGCCAAGGTCCCACGACGGCTGGCACCAGGGAAAGAGGCAGAAAGGACTCCGCTGGAGGAAGTGGACTGTCCAGGTGGTGGTGCCAAGAGGGAATTCCCAACTCCCAGATGAGGATAAGATTGATGAGCTACTGAAGAAACTCGGGGCCTCCCTGCGCCCCCCGGCCTCACTCCGGGACCAGAGGCGGTGCTGTTTCTGCCACCAGTTTGGAGATGGGAACACTGATGGCCCCGCTAGGCTTCTTAATCTAGATCTGGATGTCTGGGTTCACCTAAACTGTGCCCTGTGGTCGACCGAGGTGTATGAGACGCAGGCCGGCGCCCTCATCAACGTGGAGCTCGCGCTGCGTCGCGGCCAAACGGTACGCTGCGCCTACTGCCAGCAGACCGGAGCCACCAGCGGCTGCCACCGCCTGCGCTGCACCAACGTCTACCACTTCACCTGTGCTCTGCAAGCTCAGTGCACCTTCTTCAAGGACAAGACCATGCTGTGTCATGCCCACAGGCCCCGGGGAACAGCTGGACAAGCACTGGAGCACGAGCTGCGTTGCTTCGCCGTCTTCAGGCGCGTCTACGTCCAAAGAGACGAAGTGCGTCAGATTGCCACTGCCGTGCAGCAGCCCGAGTTGGGCTATACCTTTCGAGTCGGCAGCCTGGTGCTGCACGCAATGGGCCAACTGACCCCCCTACAAATGGCAGCCTTCCATTCCTCAACGGCCATCTTTCCAGTTGGCTATGAGGCTTGCCGCATTTACTGGAGCATGCGCCACGGCAACCGCCGCTGCCGCTACGTTTGTTCTGTCGAGGACCGAGAGGGACTGCCAGAGTTTGCCATCAGAGTCATCGAACAGGGCTACCAAGACCTGGTCCTGACCGACGCCTCTGCTAAAGGTTGACCCTTGTGGATTCTTAACAGAAATAGATTTGTTTTGTGTTTCTTTTCAGCGTACAGTTTTTAACCGTCACGTGTGCTTGTCTCACTGTAATTAGGAGTGTGGGATAAGGTTCTGGGTCCTGTTGCTGAGAAAAGATCCGATTCAGGCACTCTTAAGCTCTTCCCTGTTTACCTGAAAGGAGAGGACTTATTCGGACTCACAGTCCCTGCAGTCGCCAAGATCACTGAATCGGTTTGTATCTGCTCTTTGTGGTCTTACTCAGGTTAAAAGAATATGAACTTTAAACAAATATGTGAATCATGTTCTGGAGAGGCTGCAGAATATAACCCTCTTTTACTCATTTATTCCAGCTCCCAGGTGTGGAGGTTTGTGACAGGTACTCATTCCGTTACGGACGCAACCCTCTTGTGGAGTTGCCTCTCATGTTCAATCCATCTGGCAGTGCCCGCGCCCAGCCAAGGACCAGCTCTCCCTGCACTTCGCTGGTCATAAGGTATCTTTGAGTGAAGCTGACATGAGTTATTGTGGTCTCAAAGTGAAACGCGTTAGTTAAGTTTGATTGTCTTTCATATTTTTGTTCTTTTCCCCCTCTCAACGTTAAAGGCCACATCCACAGGCCGTGTCGAGCAGCAGTGCCAGGTCCAACCAGAATGTGGCCCAAGGAGAAGGCGGCGCCCCCCATAGCAAGCCTCCAGTAGTGCATCCCAGGTCCTCTCAGTACCGCTGGATGAAGAGTGAGTGGAGAGCCAACGTCTACCTGGCCCGCTCTCGCATCCAGGTTGGTGTTGGAACATTTATTTCTCAGTTTTGACAGAGTAAGGCCGATGCTCTTGGATGCTGTGGACAGAATGATGAATACCTACCTGTGATGTGTATTCACAGGGCCTGGGGCTGTTTGCTGCTAGAGACATTGAAAAACAAACTATGATGATTGAGTACAATGGAACCATCCTCCGAAACGAGGTTGCCATCAGGAAGATTAAGAACTATAGATCTCAGGTATACATCCTGTAATACTCTTTTAACTCTGAAATACATTTTGTCTAAAGTTACTTTTGCCAAAACAAACGGCAAGTAAATTCTCCTTTCTCCCTGACAGAACCGAGAAGTGTTCATGTTCCGCATCGACAGCGAGCACATTGTTGATGCCACTCGAACTGGAGGGTTAGCGAGGTACTATGAGATTCCATTCTGTGATCTTCATATGCATGTGTGTTTTTAATTGGCATCAGGTGTAAAAGTGAAACTGAAAATCTGTATATTATCTAATAAAAGGCAACCTATTCATTTCAATGAAGGCTGCTCACTCGGCTTATACACACAGTTTCTGTTGCTTCGCTTCCTTCCTAGGTCCTCATCACATATTGCTTTTCACCGTACATAATAAAAAATTTGGATTTTAAGTTTAAAAAAATACATTTTACAGTTTCCTAAACGTGTGTGTGTGTGTGTAGAATGTTCTGCGATATGGAGTAAATCTCTCTTCGTTGTTTTTGTTTTTCAGATATATCAACCACTCTTGTGCCCCAAACTGTGTCGCTGAGGTGGTCACATTTGAAAGGGGTTACAAAATCATCATCAGCTGCATTCGCAGAATTGAAAAAGGAGAGGAGGTGGATATCTTTTCTTTTCGTTTAAACGTCTGCTGCATGAATTTACATGTGTCAAAAGTGCCACTGTGATGCTCAGAAGCTGATCTTTCCCTCCCTGTTTTCCAGCTGTGTTTCGACTACCATTTTGACGCTTCGGAGGGTCAGCACAATATTGCTTGCCACTGTGGAGCTCCTGAATGCAGGAAGTTGATTAACTGAGGAAAAACAAAACAAAAAACGACAAAACCTAACTGCATTCCTCGCTATAGTGTGTGGATGCTGTGATCTCTGCACAGAGGAGGGGGAAAAAAAGTCTTCACACTAAAGTCATTTTATGAATGAGCAGAAGGCCCTGAACCCTTGGAGAGATGAATGAAGTGACGTGTTGGTTCATCAAGATCATGGAAGAAAAATGGATGGAGGAAGGGGAATGTAACACAGTAGCAGGATGTGACTTGTGCCATATGTGGGGAGGCTGTGTTGTATGAGATGCCTCTGTCTGTATGTATCTGTGCGTTTGTTTGGTGTACATGGGGTGCGGAATCCACCAGCGAATGAGAAAGCACTGTGCAGGGTGCGGCCTTATTGCTTACTAAGGGCAGGCCCTTTTGTTTCATACTGTTAATGTATACCGTATGACTAAATGTAGACATCACTGAATGAGGAATGTACAGCAATGAAATACCGCGAAGGGAATATTAACTTGCACTAAAAAAAAGAAAAGAAATTAAAAAAAACACACACAAAAACTTTTAAAATACTTGATTCCATGAGTCAGTTTTATCATAGGTCTCTGTCATGTGATTTGTGTGGAATTCGAGAGGTTTTGTATTTATTACTGAGTGAATGAATTTTATTCTCAAAATGATGAGACTGAGTTAAAGAAGGCTAGATTGCTATTGTTTTAGAAGATTGAGGAAGACATGCTGTTACTTTTGTATAAATGTACATAAAGAAAACTATAGGAATAACCGACCAAATACTACCTTAACCTTCTTGATGTTTGGGTGTTTTTGAATTGTTTTTTTGTTCTGTTTGTCATTGAAATTTATTTAAGATGGACGTTATTTCAGTTTGAGAGTATATATTATGATTATTCTGTACAGAATTTGTAATATAACCACAATAATTCACAAAGTATTTTTGTTGTATTAAAAGTAAGGTATTGTAGCGTAGTGTTTTGTGACTTACACATACTTTGACCACTCAAAAAAGAAATATTTTTGTTGACTAACGTTATCAGTTACAGAATCAAAAGAAAAAAAAGACTCTTCGAATACTAAGAGATCAGTGTGATCTGTTTGCTGTTAATCAGGTTTGATTTTAAAGAACTGTGAATTAGGTTTTGAAACCCAAAAACAACTTTTTAACTTTTTAACACAAATTGCAACACCAACATGTATTTACCTGTTTTTGTTTTTACATTGCTTTTAAAATGAGGTGCAAATGTGTAATGATATTGTGAGTTAGACGGACCAGTGTGTGACCGACAGAAACGTATGGGGAACTCTTATTTGGAACCGTAGGTTGTTCTACCTTTTTAGACAGAAATGGCATTCTCCTTAATCAGAAATATTTCTTATACTGACACTTCACAAGTCACATGCTTAGAAACGGAAGAGTTTTTGCGTGCACAATTTCAAGTTGACTGTAAAATTTTGGAGACAGTCTTAGAACTTGTAATGTATATGGCATGTATTTTTTTAACTTTCCGAAGACTCAATTGTATATATTTTCTCAATGAATGGTTGTAACAAAATTGTTTCTTGGATATTTTTCTTCTCTTGTATGATATTACATCATCCTGCCAGTGTGTTTGTGCTACATTTTCTTGATCGTGTAGTCAGATTTTTTTTTCTTTCTTTTTTTGTTTTTCTTTTGTTTTTTTGAAAATGCCTTTTGGGGTGTACAGAGTATGAGGTTTGGAGTTTGTGGAATTGAATTTAGAAACATTTACAAAAATAAACTATTTTACATGTTAGCAAGTTGTGTACTTATTTTACATTTTTGAATATGATGAAATGAACTTTAATTTCTGTTAGATTGGTGGTAAAATAGTCTTATATACCCATAATAGACTTTGAAAAAGAAACCAAGGAAGACTCGAGGGAATTAGCAAAGTATAACAATTAAATAAATGGCAGGTAACCGACAAGAGTATCCTTTTAGAGGTAGATGTATTGCCAAAATTCAGGTAAAAGCACAAGTGGCTTCCAACCTTTTCAGCCTTTAGCTACCCATTATAATTTCCCAGAGCTCAAAACCGATAAATCTAGATATTGTGTCTGTTCTCCAACCAACAGTTCAAAACCTAAAGATATTAAGTTTATCATTATAGAAGACTGAGAAAATTGATTTTGGGCATTTTGGGGATATTAAAAATCCACTATGACCTTTTCCTGTGAAGGATTTTTAGAGGCCAAATGAGTTCGTAAGTATCAGGTATTTCACAAGGAAGAAGCATATATTAGAAAATAATATTAATATTTTCTTCTTGCATATCTCTTCGGATTCATTTTGAGGCCCCGAGGAGGGTCCCAACCCCTGGGTACAAAGCTACATGATCATTGTGGGTACAGTTTAACTGAATTAAATCTGTCTGCTCTGTGTGCTGGGCCTGGATCTTTATGAAGCATCCCAGAATCACTCCTGTGAGTCTCACTGCAGGTTTGACTATGACTAAAAATACTGCTGCCTCTAGATACATCTGATACTGCTTGAGTAAGAAGGAAAATGATTAAAACATCTTACATGCACTTTGAGCAAGACGCAGAAGCGTTCTAGTTGACTTTAATTGTGACTTTACTTATTTCAGTTAAGGCTGTATACAGCAAACCTGACCTTGGATAATATTTTATTATATTAATACTGGTAAATTCTAGGGCAAATGCTGTGTGATTAAATCCACATATAATGTGCTATTGAAGATATTTCACTACTCTTACTGCCGAAAGCCATCACAATCATAGACTTGTGATGATTTAAAAAACTGACTCGGTGTTCCCATCCTTTTTTCAGCCTGTGTAACCACAGCAGCTCCTGGAATGGGTTGTCAAAAGGAATAACTCTTATTTGTGACAGATGACTTAGTTACTTACACCCCCTCCCCACCTGAGGTGAACAGTGGAGTTCCTCAAGGTTCAGTTTTAACGTCCTCTTGTGTGGCTGCCCTTTGGACACACCGTTCTCAATCACATTGTCACCTTATAATTTGTTTCATTGTCATATAGGAACTTACCCCTACTCAACTGAGTCACCTTTTGTCAGAATTGTCTAACTGGCATCATAAAAATGGTTGTCAACAACTTCCTTATTCTTAATGAATGTGAGAATGTGAGTAACCTTTGATTGTAAAGAAAAACCAGGATGAATCGACCAAAGGTGACCACACACTATGCTCTTCTTAACTGTGTAAGTCTGTTTTATGTTGTTTTTGTATTATTATCATCATCATTATTAATAGTGTTGTTATTTTCCCATTTGTTTACCGAGGGTCTACATAATATTTCATTCTTCCGTCCATCAAACCAGTTAAAATCTGAGTCGTACTGACATCTGTTGGTGAAGCGTCTGAAGGTCTATACACGTGACACTGCTGGTGTTGTGTCGAAATTAGCTTCCCCTTCAAAACCGTGTTTTCCTAGCTGTGTGCCCTACGGTCTGCCTTTTCTTGTTTTGCCACCGTACAAGGAAGTGATTGTGAGAGGGAAAGGAAATGCGCTTAAGAATGTAGTACTAGTAAACATGGCATCGCATTTACATCGTCCCCCCACGTCCTTATAGAACTAAATTAGCTTGTGGTTGTAAACACCTTTCATTTTAAAGTAACAGAAGGCAGGTTTTTGAACTGTGCAATTTAAAAAACTTTTTTTTTAACAGAACTCAAAAAAATACGACGGCTTTCAGACCGAGCCGAAAGCACGGCCGGACACACACATTTCTCTGGGGTGCAGAATGTGACATAACACTTGTAAACAGTCAGCGTTGAAGATGCGTGCTCTGCCTCTTTTCACTGCCAAGCCTACTTCCTGGTGGATGGGGCAGCGCCTCAGTGTTGTCGTAGTAAGTAGACGGGGCAGCTGACGCGAAGGTGGAGGCGACTGTTGATGGTCTAC